>VDFB02266332.1:175000-431209 GCA_007258455.2 Sequoia sempervirens
CAAAATAAAATCATAGAGGTTATGGAGTTTTTGTTGATTTTATTGTATATCTCGGGCTATATTGTGGCTTACTACATGCGGGTGGCTATTGAAAATAATGTTGTTTGATTTATGGCTTTCATTTTTTGGTTATGGTTGGAACAAAATAAAATAATTAATGTTATTGATTCTATGTTTGGTTACATTAGGTATTATTGATTATTGTTCTCTTCCTTAGGCTATATAGGGTATATTTTAGTATCAATATATATGTAAGATTAAAATTATTAAGGTTATCGAGTTTTGGTCGATTCTTATTGTATAGCTCAAGCTATACTGTGGCTTGCTACATGTGGGTGGCTATTGAAACCAATGTGGTTTGATTTATGGATTTTGTTATCTAGTTATGGTTGGAACATAATAAAATAATTAATGTTGTCGATTCTATGTTTTGTTACATTAGGTATTATTGATTATTGTTCTCTAGCTTAGGCTATATTTGTGTCAACTTTGCTCGCAATTTTTGCCAGCCTCGTCATTTTTCATTTTTTCTGGGGGCCAGGGTAAACTTGGCGGATGGCTTATAAGTTTGGTCAAAATTTTGGTCGGCCTCCCAATTTTTTGTTCTTCCAATTTCCATGAAAAATGTGGTGGAGGTAGTTGTTGGCTTCATTGGGAATAGGGTGTTTTTTTCCGGGCCATGTGGATAGAGAAGGCTACAAAAATTAAATGTTGGTTCACATCAACATTAATTGTTGTATGCTTTACATGTACTAGCGATGGTCATAATAACAACAATGATAAATGGAAGCCATAAATAAAACAATATAGCCTAATGCACACAACAACAGTGAACAATCCCTTATACAAAACAACATGGAGTACATAACATTAACTATTTTACTGCATTGCAACCATCGGCACAAAACAAAAGATGTGAACGAAACAATATTGTTATCAGCAATCACCCAGATAGCCAAATGTATAAAACACTAAAAATCATAGTGAAAAATCCATATGAAAACATGTGCGCAAAAGCCAAACCATAAATCAAACAATATCACTACAAACAAACTATATACTCTTCTTCCAACAGAACCCTATCAAAAACACAACAATATACCATAAAATAACACAACCTGTGTAACCTTAACTATTTCATTGGGTTGCAACCATCGTACACAAAAACATGGCTTCCAACAATGGCTCACATACAAAACCCACAAAACACAGAAAGCACCTAGTAACAAACCAACTCAAAACCTTCACCATGAAAACACGAACCTTAAATGAATCAATATTGGTTTCAATGGTAACCCAGATGGGGAAATTCACCAAAAACATAGAAGATTAACTATTTTACAGAGATTCACATGAAATAGAAGCCATAAATGAACAATATTTCCAACACTCACCCACATACCAAAACCCACAAAACACAAGAAATCTTAATTTCAAGATTCACAAAAAACACAACAGATTAACTATTTTCCAACCATTCACACAGAATCGAATCCATAAATGGAACAATATCGCCAACAATCACTAACATGTTAAAACCCACAAAACTATACAGTCTTTTCAACAATAATTGACACAATGAAACAATATTGCTTTCAAGAATATCCCAGATGAAAAACCCACAAAAAACACACAAATACAACACACGAAACACAAGAAACAAAGAGTATTACCTTCTAGTAACTATCAACTGAACAATTTAGATTAAGCTAAAGAGCAACTATCAACAATCCCCTTTCAAATATAACATAAATTGTTTTAGAAATACATGAAAAATAGTTTTTTTCCAATGTCCACTGTAGTGCCCTCCGTTGCGGTCATCATTGATGTCAAGTAAGTTGTTGGTAATATCATGTCAATGTGGTGATTTTATTTAATTTTTAAGTTATGAAATAACATTAATAATATGCTGAGATTTGGTTAATAAAGTTAATTTAATTATAGGGTTACTTGCCTTATCTGGAATTAAATAAAGAATTTAATTATCTTTGGGAGTTGTTATTTAAAGTAATCAGATTGGATGAGGAAAGGTAATTATCATATAAAGATTAAATTCAATTAATAAATTTAAAGGTGAGAAAATATTAGAGACGATTAAATATTAAAATTTTACTTAAGTTTGAATGAAGGTAAAAACGGGAAAGGCTAGTAAAAGTTTGGTATCTAAGTATAATGGATAAGTTAATAATGTTATTATGGTAAGTAATGTGACGAAATAAATTTTAATAAAATATTATTAAATAAACCAAACTCGAATATCGTAATTAAGTAATTAAGTAAATAAATAAATGAAATAAAATAAAATGAGAATTTATTATTACCCCTGTGTGAAATAAATAATAAGCACACAAAGAAATATTATTTGAATTGGAAGATTCGGTTATGGGAAGGTAAAAAGATATTCGGTTGGGATTTCGTTCGGGATTGGTAACGGACCAAGAAAGAAATTAAGGGGGGAGATAGAACGGAATCGACATTCGGGAGGGAGATATCTCAAGGAATTTCTGTAGTGTGTGTGGAGTTTGGAAGAAGCAGAGACTAAAAATTTGAGGGACAATATCTCGATATCAATACTTAGAGGAGCTACTCGTTAAAATCAGGTTCCATCTTCTTACTTTTGTTTGATTTTGGAAATAAAATAATTGATAAGGGAGACGTCCGGAAGATTTGAAAGTTTCCTTTTCTCTGCAAATTATTATGTGCACTCTGTAAATATATAATGGGTACTTTCCTGAATATTTATATATAAGTCACTTGATGTTTTGGAATGTTCGCTGCCTGTTATATGATTGGAGTTTGTGGGTTATATGTCAGCATTCAATGTGAAATCCCTTTTTATTTGATAGGTTAATCTTAGATTGGAAATTTTGTTAGTTAGGTATCATAATCAGTATTTAATTTATGGTCATTCAAATTATTTGCTTTCACATTTCACAGTCATGACTTCTTTGGATGCTGGAATCAACCTTGATTGGGATTCTTCGTAAAATTCAATGAATCGAATAACCTTTCTTTGCATGTTGAGTTGTATTATCCCTAAATATCTGATTCTTTCTAACTGGTGCCATCCAAAACTTGGTTTAGCCGCTTATGCCTCTTGTTAATATCACCAACCAGCTTCAGCTTGGGTTGAATCTTTTCAGTAAAAGTTATCACCCCCAGTTCACAGGTACTCGTACTTTAGAACATCATTGTTTCTCTTTCTAAAATTTTCTCTCTTTATTGCTATGAGAATACAGAATAAACTCAAGGTTACTAGGTTCTGCTGCTTGCACATATGTCCGTGTTTCTTCTTTTCGCTTGAAAGCTTTTTCAGCAAATTTACTTCGTATATATTCTGAAAACTATGGTATTCCTTGAGACCTCAATTCTTTCTTGAGGCATTTAGTTTAACCCTGCATAAGCTCTGGCCGCTGCACCTGAACGTGATAGGGAGTTTAAAGTTTTAAATAACCTGCTTGACAATCTATCGCAGTTGCAGCACTTGAAAATAAAATATCGTCAATGTACTAATATAATAGAGTGTTTACCGTTGACTGTGGTGGAGTTTAATTTCTAAACTTCAAACTTGAACACGTCTCTAGAAACCCGCCACCAAACAGAACTGCATCAAGCTTAAAAAAGAAAAGAAAATAAATAAATAAATAAATTGTATATTATTTCTCCTGCGCATAAGTCACATATTTGCACCTCCCCTTTCTCCTTCTTTTTGGTTTTGTGGATAACATTCGGGATTTGATAATAATACAAGTAAATGGCGATATTCCCAAGTTCCAAAATTCACTGTCTAAATGGCGTCTCACATTTTTGCAACCGTAACCATCTCCATCTTGGAGGAAGCTTGGTTCGTGTGTCTTCTCTGATACCATCAACGAGCAGATTGTTCAAGTGAAGAAATTGAGGACCAATGAGCAGATTATTTAATTCTCTTGGTCTGCGCAATGTTTCTAGCCTTGCCAGTTACCTCCGTTCAGTCGAAGCTGAGAGAAATTGATATTATTGGATACAGTGCGTAGATGAGCTCCTTCACATAGTCTGGTAATCAAAATTTATAAAATCTCCCTGGAACCATAGGCGAAACCATCACAGCTACAACGTCAGATGTGCAAAAGTGTAGTAAATTAAATAGTCTCACTGAAACCATTGGCAACCCGTCATAGCTGCATCTTTTCGGCTGGCAAAGGTATGGTAAACCTGGCATGGCCGATGGCCAAATCCCATCGCTGTACCCTATGATCTTGTTACCTCCGCGTCACTCTAGGGTTACTTTTGCGTTTTATTAATTACTGGATATGACATTTCTCTTCCTTCTAGGATAAAAGTTTTACCTTCTAGAATATTGGGAATTCACATTAGATTGCTTGTCCTTGATTGGGTAAACAGGGGCACTTGTTCAATTCTAGAATGTGATAGGGATTAAAATATATGTTGTTTGTTAGATTCATGTTTGCTTTCTTTTCGGGGAGTTACGGGGTCCTCTTGTGTTTTGGAACGAATTTGGTGGAAAATGATTTACCCTTTTTATAGGGTTTCAGTGCCTTGAATCTAAACCTATTTTTATGCCTTCACCTTTACTTCTTCTCTTTGTGTATTTTGTCAATTAAGTCATATCTTATTTTGTTTTGTTTTCAGAAAACTAATTTTTGACTGTCTGCCAATATATCTCATGGGCTGCACAAGGTGTCATCCTCATTTAATCAAACGTTGTCATCATTTTAGGGTGTGTGACACCATTCGCTCTAAACCTATGATAGAGCTATATTATCTTTATTTTTGTTACACTGGTTATCTAAATTTGAAAATTAGGGGCACTTAGAATTTGATGCAAATGTTAATATTGATTATTTTCTCAGTTAGGGTGATTGTTGTTTATGGGTAATTACTTCAATTTATATAATTAATTTTTGCATTCTTACTATTGTTTCAAGACATAAAAATTACTAATGATAGGCAATGTTATTTCAAGTAGAGCAACGATATGTCTTTTCAAGCAAGAATAAGATAAATTGTGAATGTAATAAATTGGAATATATTTGTTTGGAATAGTATATTTGTAGTGTAGTGTTCATGAGATTGGTTATATTTTTAAAACACAATTAGAGTATTAATTGGCTCATTATATTTATATAAATGTATATAGTCATAGGAATGGTTATAAATCCTAAATTGGAATAAAAGAAAATAGTAGTAATAATAAGAAGAATACAAAAATTATAATGATGTGAAATATAAATAAAAGTTTAAAATATTTTATATAACTACATCATAAGTGCATAAATATAATGTAAGTTGATTTGTTTTGAGAGTACCCTAAAAAGGATATTTGAATGGTAATTAAAGGAGAAATTTTTAAGGGTAAATATACGTTTGGATAGCTTTAGGCTCCTTTCAATTAAATGTGCTTGTTTTGGATAAGATAAATAGAATGTTTCTTTTGTTACTATTAGTGGTTAAATTTATCCGTGAATGTTTGTAGTATATTAGGAGTCTACACTTGGTAGTTGTCATATTAGAATAGTAGTTTAAATATATATATATATATATATATATATATATTTGTGGTTGGGACATAAGTTGCATTTTGTTAGTTATTTAATCTTATGGTCACGATAAATTGATTAATCAAGGGAGTAATGTGTAGAAGGGAAATAGTATATTGATCCTTTGGGAGTTTGGTTTATGGTTGTATTTGGTAGTCTTATAATTGGTGGTTGTAATAACTCTTTCATTGAGGAATTGTGTATGCTAGAATTAATCGTTATTTTTAGTCATGGTTAAATATTGATGTAAACTTTATTTGTCTTCATTCTGGTAGTTTTATAAACTTGCATAAACGTTGAAATAAATTGTTCTTGAATTGAGACTTCTTTTCTAATTAAATTCTCTTGGATTGTTGATTAGGGGATAACTTTATGATGATCCGAGTTTCTAATAAATGTTGTCTTATATGGATACTTATTTAGAACCTTGAGATTGTAATTGTTTTGAGTAGGTTGGTTTCTTTTAATTGAGAATGTGATTAGATAGTTGTTATCATTATCCTGTTGTTAGTTATATGAATGTAATTTTTGTGCCACTATAAGGGGTTCTTGTGAAGAGAAAATTGAGGTCTCCCGTGGAACATCTAGTTGGTGGCTTTTGGATGTTGAGCGATTTTGTTGATGTGTGGATTGCATTTTTATTTTGGTGGGGGTTGACGAAGCTTTCTTTGTGTGGTCTTATGGATTCTTTCGATGTGACTTTTCGTGAGTGATTTTGAGTTGGGAATGTTCTCTCAATTAATGTATGTTGCTATTCGTTGGGAACCAGTATGTGTTCTTTTGTTCTTTACCTAAGTGGCAAATTGGTTAATGTTAACTTTGTCATGATTGATGGTTCTACTTGATGAGTCAAATTGAAAAGTTCTTTGAATTATGGGTATTCCGAGAGGAGAAAATAGAGGTTTCCCTTGGATTCTCGATTTAGTTCGTATCAAAGTTGTTGGTGTTGTTGATCTTATTTTGATGTATTCTCTCATTATATTTGAATTGAAATTAGTTCTTCAAGGTTTTGCTTTTATTGTTGTCAGATTTTCATGGGGAAACCCTAGTGTAACTTTATGAGAATCTTCCAGAGGTTTATTTTACTATTGGTTAATGTTCCTCCTTTTATGTGCCCTTGTTGTGGCAAGTGTTTTGGTTTCATGTTTTTGAAAGGGTTGTACGGGAATCATGGAGATTTTGATTATGTATTTATGGCAAGATGGGTAATGCCTTGCATGCTGCTCTGTTGTGATATAATGTTCTTGTTATGTTGTACAACCCTTGGATTTGGTTTTTATGTTTTGAGTGTCTAGAGTGAGAGTGGCTCTAAGTGGGTGGTCGGCGCACAAAGGGGCGCCAGGATAGCCCTCGTTAGAGTGAATTTAATAAGTGATAATTTAAATAATTAACTAGGGGGTGGGTAGAATCACATTAAAAAGATAATTGATGCCTCATCCGCCTTTGAGTGCTACCACAGGCTAAAGGGGATTGAGAAGGCCGTGGTTGGCATGTTCGTTGCCTTGTCTTTGTGAAGGGTAACGGATCCGCATGAGCAACCCTATGGGGCGGCGCCTTGAGACAGGTAGTCTGGATAACCATAGATGGAGGCGGCTCCTAGCGCTCAGTTTTGTCTGGATAATTCATCAGTAGACGGAGGCGGCGCCTTGCGTTAGTAGTAGTCTGGATAATCCATGTAAGCCATGTGATGACACTCTCCTCTAACACTCCTTATTATGTTGCTTCTTTGGAAACCCTCTGGAAGTGGTTCTTTGTCTTGAACTGATGAAACATAGTTGTTTTGAATTGATTTATGGTTTACCCTATTTGATCTTTGGTGTATTCTTTGGTCTTGTATAAATCTTGTGGATGTTGGGTTTTGACCTTGTACTCTTATGGTACTGTGATATGATGTTATTGTATTGTGTCATTGTGAATCAGAATTGTGTTACGTTTATTAATTCAGTTTGATTTGAAAGTGTTTTATGATCTTCCTTTGGTTCCTTGTTTACTGGCTATTGCCTTGAATTATGTGCTGAGATTTATGACTCTTGGATGTGGTTGATTATGTCATTGAAAGTCCTGAGTGTTATGATACTTTTGTATGACATTGAGTCTTGTGGTTCTCGGTTGGATGTTCTTGGTTGAGGTCTCTTTCTTGTTAGCTCCTAGCACGGGGGGTGGGTCTTCGGACTCACATGGTCGGGTGGAACGTGCTAAGCACCCCATTGGGTCCCTAGGTATGGATCGAGAGGTGTGGATTGGTGCTGTTGCGGCAACTCCAGAATTGTATTTATCTTGGAACCAGTTATGATATTGTGCACCATGTTATCTTTCCGTTCATGATTGGAAACACTTTTGTATCATTGTACTTCTTGAACATTGTACTGTAATGTAATATTGGCCATGGTAGCTGTTATTCAATGTGTACCCAAATGGTTTCTTATCAATGCTTAAATATGAATGTGTTATATTGGTTATTGTTTACTTTATATCTTTGGATTTTATTCTTTATTGATGTTGTATGGATCTAAGTCGCGTAATGACTCTTCGTGTACCCCAAGGGATGTATGTGTTAATGAATCTATTTAAATGAAATTCATGTTATGACTTAATGTGTATTACATGTATGTTATGTGTATAAAAAAAAAATTGTGTTGTAGCTATTGTGTTGTTGTCCTTTGGGGTTCGCACGGCGGGGCGTTACATGCACCTCTTCCCGCTTCCTTCAATAACACCCCTTCTAGCTTGCTTTCTCTTTCCTTCATTCTTTCTCCATGGCCTACAAAAGAACACTGCAAAATTATCACAACCCACGCCTTTTGCAACCATCGACACATGCAAAAAATACAGGATAACCTCCAACCACCTTCACAAAAATTCCACAGCCGATCAACGCACTTGCACCTTCATAGAATCTTTCCCTCCTCACCCACATCTACCTTTAACAACAACATAAACCCAGAGAATGACACCCAATAATATGTTATCGATAACTACACAAACATTCCATTTGTTTTTTGAGAACTTTAAAATAGACGTTACTTGCACCATCACCACTACACAAAAACTATACAATAATCAATGCTAATGACATTTTTCTAGCCTCCTCTACAGCCACATCATTTCATTGGCCTCCTCTATCATCGCGCCCGGCACTTTTTTATTTAAAAAAATCTTTGCCACCTTTTATAGGGCAATGAAGACCTAAAACTGGCACCTTAAACTGATAGGGCTGACGAAAATTCCAACCAAACTATAACCCATCTGCCAAGTTTTTCCTAGCACTAAAAAAGTCAAAAAATGGCGAGGCTAACGAAAATTCTACGCAAAGTTGACACAAACAGCCTATTGGCTAATAAATAATCAAATTAATTATTTAATTCTCCAATATTGACTTAACATGATCCATTATTAAATAAACTTTTACTTATTAATTAAACATTTAAATTACACATTCCTCCAAAGCTTGATTAATTATTTAACTAATCAATTATCCTCTCAAACATTGACTATTCAATCAATCCCATTGATTATTCAATCAAATCCATTGACTAACAAATCAATCCCATTGATTGTTCAATCTCACTAATTGATCAATCTCATAGCACGTTGATGGCTAACCACTAACTCTTGAACTTTGTTGTTTGCATCATTATGATAATCATATATACTTAAAGCTTATAGAAAAAGAATAGCATACCCATTTCTGAGAGAAAATTCATACTAAGAAGAACAATGTAAGTCATCTATGGTAACACAGTGAAGGTGAAGGTATCAATTATTTGAAATCTGGTATAATCTATTATTACATGTTTCCCATTAATTATATTGGATCTAATTGAGTGTAGGGCTGCAGATTGTGGTTGTTTGCATTGTTTTCTATTATCTTTATGGCTCAAAGGTCAATTTTCTAATTTTATATATAGATAATTTAAGATCAAAATAGTAGAATGGAGAGATTTTTTTGAAAAGAGAGAAATAAACTGAAAATACAAAAGATTATATTTAATTCTCATATTTCTCTTTATGACTAATAAAGAAGAGAGGTGAATTCTATATAAAGAGAAAAAAACAAAGGAATATACATTTAAGAAGTGTAATAAGTCAATTCATCTAGTAGGCAAGAAGTGTAACAAATAAATCTAAAAGGTGTGAGACTCAACTACCCAACAGTGAGTGAGAGCAACACATGTAACTCATAGATTATGACATGTCATTTCATATTAATTATGTCTAAATGACCTAAACAAATTTAATAGTATGTGTGAAAAAAAGAAATGTCCCCTAACATTAAAAAAAATAAAATTAAAAACCTATACTAATAGAAACAAGTATTAAATTTGACAATGAAACATTTTTCTTGATCTCAATGATGAATTACAAAACATAACCTAAAAAAATAAAAACCTACAATAATAGAAAAAAATATTAAATTTGACAATGAAATACTATTCTTGATCTCAATGATAAATTACAGAACATAATCTAAAAAATTGAATGACCTACACTACTAGAAACAAATATTAAATTTGACAATGAAACATTAGTATTGATATCTACGATAAAATGAAAAACATATCTATTTTTTTCCTTAAATCCAATCAAATATTATAATAGGCTAGCCCAAAATAAATCAAAGAAACTATCTAGTGAACTTTATCCGCCAAATGTTGTGTGATTTTTTATTTTGTTTGCTCATAATTTCCTTTTAAGGATCAATGTCGACAACGCAGAAAGCACTAGGCAACATATTTGAGAAGACAAGCAAAGGCCAAATTCCACTAAACCAATTGAAAAAGTGGGCGAATTCAAGGACTTCTCTAGAGCTATTGGAAGGACCGGACAAAGAGAAATGGAAATAATTTTTTTTAATTTGGCACTTTCTTGCAGAGACAAAATGATAAATAGTTATTTTACTTCTGTTGATTAAAATATAAACAGTAATATTTGACTACGTTGATTGGAAATGTTTCTAACCTGTGTGGAATTCTTCTAATAATGATATTGATTATTGTAACATTTAGCCTTGCTGGATCACCTACAAATGATTCTCCCAATAATGATGTTGATCACTTCAAAACATAGTCTAGATCGGTTACTCCATTTTAATTGTAGTAAAACAGGCTATGAGCTCAGCAACAACATAGCCTGTGAGCCCACCAATGACTCAAATCCTACAAAGAAAGACAAGATTGTCTCTATTGTTAGGAAATATTGCATTTTAACCCAGAATCTTAAACCATTTCCTACATAACCCATGAGAGATTAACATGCATACGAGTTTATCAAATGCAAAGATCAAATAGACAAGCCACAAGATAACACAAGATTTACCCTGGGAAAACCCTCAAGAGGGAAAAAACTCAGCCTCCAAAAGGATCCATACTCCATCATATTAATCAACCATAAGAAAATACAAGAGTTACAATGAATACCTCTGAAACATCAAGCCCTCCAATGCACTTTCATGTCTCCAAGCATGAATCCACACATCCCATGCCATGCTTCACAAATGCACTCATCAAGAAGACTCAATAATCATAGCCAACCTACTCAGCCTGTTCAATCCCCACCTAAAACCACTACATTGTGTTTGCTTTTATAGACACAAGCTCACACAAATACAACTAGTGGTAAGGTAAAACCATGTACCACAAACATGTGAATACAAAACCACTGACCCTTTTTCTAATATTGGGTACTAAGTTGTTACAATATTTAATTCCCCAATATTAAATTACTACCACATGTCTCCTACAAATAGTAATACAATGTTACAATGCAATCATTACGTGGGACCAAATAATTACCTAGTGTGATTATCCACACCACCAAGGTGCATCACAACTAAATAATTATTTAATTACAATAATAAAATAAAACATTTTATGCAATGGTGTACAACACCATACCCCAACATCTATAAGTTCTAGATGACCAATTATATGAGAAAACCTGCAAAAGAAGAAGAATTTAGAAAGATACTCATTCTAATTAGTAAGGATGAGTCATGGAATTATGTGGTTAGTGGTGTTAGCTACTTTCAGTCTTGTAAACTATCATGCATGTTGTAATGGACAACAGATCACTGCTAGCCCTCCTCCTCTTGCCCTTCCTTCTCCTCCGGCTACTCTTTAGCTCGGTCCTGATGTAAATTGTTGTAATGAACAATTTGCACTGCCTCAGGTTTTTGTCATACCACCACCACCTCCTTTTCTGAGTGGTTTTGATACATACTATTACTACTATTATCATGATGACTCCAAGACCAGAATCAATGTTGTGATGATTGTTGTTGTGGTGGCCATAGCTATAGTTCTCCTTGTTGTTGTTGTCCTCATTGAAACGAGATTCAGGACCATTTCATCGAGCGTCCAAAGCCTTTATAAAATGTTGGAGACCATTGCTAAGAGCCTCGATAGTATTTCAACAGGCATCGGTGGCATTTCAACAGGTGTTGGAAACATTAATGCGGATATTGGTAAAACTAGCAGTCACATGCACAGGCATGCAACGATTAGCTGATAGAGTGCACCGCAAATGCTTATTGAATGGGTAGTAAGTAGCAGACTTTTTTTTTAGTGCAATGGGAGATATAAATAATCGGTAATATTTGCAATTATCTAATTGGTGTGAGGAAGGGAGTGCCTGCTAATAAGGCAATATGAAATAACATGAATTTAGTTCATAATAGAAGGTGGATCTTATGATATAAGGATATATGAATGTACTTAGTTGATATTGATAATACATTGATATTGGAATTCTATATATATTGTGTTATGTGTTATTCTTTTATGTTTGGTTAACTAGTTGGTATTTCTTCTAGATCAAATCCTTGGTTATATGACTCAATCCAAGGTATAAACTACAACACTCTAAAATTACTTGGGGCTCAAATCTTCGGTTTATGTTCCCTAGTTTTCTTGCTAAGACACACTCAACAATCTCCTTAATCTACACTAAATATTTTATGGACTCCATTGAAATACTATATTTTGTCACCACTAGAGAATATTTACTAGTCAATATCAAGGAATTATTCATTTGTTATAGAATCCCATTATATAATGGTACAATATACATGTATAGTTGAGAGACATCCACAAAAACATTCTATCTGAAGGAGAAGAAAATTTTGTAAACTGTGATGTATTTTTGAAGATAACTTATGATACATGGACTAACAATATAGAAATAACATGTCTTCATAGAAAGAAATGAGTTTAGATAAGGGATTATGTTAGAAATATATTTGTGCCACTTCAATTAAGTTTAAATCCCAAAAGGAAAGAATAATAGATGCCAATGATGGAAACCCTTAAGGTTATGAAAAGGTGTTAGAATATAGACACATAGCAATTAAGATAGGATAAGTTAAGTTTCCATAGAAGGAAAAAACTTTATAATTTAGAACTTGCAACTAACCCATGAGAGAGCATGGAAAAATAAAGAAAGTAATATAGAGTAGATAGATAGAAGATATATGACATGGCTAAAACAAAGATAAGAGAATGAAATGGGAAATATAAGGAGGGATTTTAGGAGACCTAGGAGAATTAAGTGAATATAATTGTATGAAGGACAATAATATGTCGATATGTTAGTATTTTTATAGCATAAGATTTTATAATGAATATATGATGTTTTGTGATATAAGATATGGAAATGGAATGAATTCATGTATGTATAAATTTTAATTTAATTATTCTATATTCAAGTAAACTTATCTATAATTCACCACCTTTGTTATAGTCTTCCTCTTAGGTCCCTTTATACTAGGGTATAAAATACAAATTTGAATAGGACTCACCTATTTTCTTCTTAGCACTAGGATTCTTTTACTAATAGAGATGATGATAATCAATACTTAAGTTTGTTAGATGATAGTAAATTAACTTCAATATTTTTTAAATAAAAAATAAGACACTAAAGGTGATTAAAATGGAAGGTAAGGTTGGAAAAAACAAGTTCAGACAATGAAGCTCAAACCCTAAACTTAGGAAAGATAAACTCTATAAAGCACTATTGAGGGGGAACATATCCCTAGAAAGCTATGAAAAATCTAAAGTAGTATAGAATACATATTTGAAAACTCCTTATGATAAGGAGGGAAAATTCTAAGGAGAAAACATATGGGGTATAAGAATGTCAAAATTACCAAAAATGTAATGGATAAAGATCCCATAACATTCAAATCTAGGTTAATTAGAAAGATGCAACCTTGATTGAGTTATGAGTTGGAATGATAATAAACTAATCATATGTCTATGAAAATAAATTTAAGAGATAGAGGGGCTTATCTCTCAAATCAATAATGGAATGTAGATGTTGAAAATGTGTAGAATCAATTTGTCACAATATTAAAATTGGTGACTTTGATTAGGTTGTCATCTTCAACTCTACATTAATCCAAAATATTGTGGTTGAAATCCAAATGGCTCATGTCCAACCTTGACTCATGCAAATTGATCTTTAATACATGAACCTTTTTAGAGAACTAAATTGAAACGTGTCTTGATAATAAGATGAATGTATAGAAATATGTATAAATAAAAATAAGACTTGAGTCAAATGTGTGAAAATAAATGTAGATAGATAAAGATTAAGAAATAAATTAAATTTAACATAAAAATAGATCAGTTAACAATATTCAATTATATTTTGTCTGATTGAAAATAAGACAAAAATTAAATATAAATTGACAAGAATACCATTATAATACAATCATACAATATTTCACCATTATAATACAATCACACAAACATCAAAACAATTGGTGAAGTCTCTCAAAACTAAGCCTTGAAAAACATTATAATCATACGATCATCAAAACAGTGGGCGAAGTCTGTGAACCGTGATTGTACGATATCTAATGAATGAACGATAGCGAGCATTTTTGGAGTAGTTGGATTCATATTTGTTTTCTTATCATTTTAGAAAGTGAGATGCTAACCAATTGCAATTAAAACATGGCTGACAATGCACAGATATAAGATTCCTCAAGATAATCTATTCAAGATAAATTATTCTACAGCGACCTGGTATTTGACTCAGTTTATAGTTTGATATTGTCAATTTTCTGTTTATTTAATTCCCTTGATTAAGAATACCGCAAGTTGGTATAACGCCTACTTTTTGTGTGTTTTGCCCCTCGATCTCATTGCGTGCCTGACCTCAAAATCAACCCTTTTTAATTTGGGTTTACCCTCCAACCTCATTTTTTCAGTTTTAAAGACAATATAAGTAAGGGAGAGGGGATAATAGTTGCATTCAGTTTCATTGTTGTATAGTATTTGTGATTATAAAATTTAATTAGTTTCAGTCAAATTTGCCTTCAACAATTCATCGTCATAATAAATTCTGATAAAAGTAAAAGACGGGTACAATAAATACTTTGTATTTTAACATTAATTGTGAAAAGTTGTCAAAAAGTTTTATGATAATTTACTGTTGAATATCTGAATTTGGATGTCACATTAGAAAATGGAGGTCTTACAAAATTTCATATAATCATTACACGGTCTCAAAATCATCTTGCATGTCTATTGGCTCCCCTCCCCTACAACACTTACATTTAAACCTTATGATTACATTTATTTTCATAGAACTGGTTGAATTTTATTTTTAATTTACTCACATTATTTCCCTCATGCATAGGATATGATCAAGCTATTAATTTTAATGGTGCACTTCCTTTAAAGTATAGCTTTACAAATTAATTTCAAAAGTAGATGAACCTAATATGATTGAAATAACTTTGTGTTTTTTCTTCATATGACTTTTGCATCTCTACATTCATTTTATGCTTAAAAAATAAATATAGGAATGAGTTGCCTTGGGGAGTTTGTGTAGTGTGTGACCATATTATAGAAATTTGTTACTTGATGGTGGTTTAGGTGTTTGTGTTTATTTAAAGTTTTATTTTGTTTTGTTTGTGTTATTTTGCAGCATAAGTAACACGTAGTATGTCTTTGTAGACCAATCCTCAAACTTTGAGTTTTTTTTGATAAATACCTACACAAGAGTTATATATCACATATGGAAAAAAAATGATAACACCTATTTCCCTACCTAAAAAGTGGCAATATGCATACAAGTGTATGTCATTTCTATTTTTATCCTATCATTTATAGTGCTCTTAATCCTATAGCATGCATTGGGATAAGAATAGTTAGCTTATGGCTACCATTACTCTTAATTAAGTTACACAATCAAGTTATTATAGTCTTAGATAATTATGTCAACTAGGGTGCATCCAAGTAATAGGTGTGTATATAGACAACCTAATGGTTGGTTTATGATCATTATCTTATATTTTTTGTTCTTCTTGGATACTTTTTGAGGTTTTCTCCTTTAAAGTGGCATATTAGTTTTGAGTATTATCAAATATTTGAAGCACATTTTCTATTATATTTTTTTTTGTGCAAGATGTCACTTCAAGTGGTATTAGAGCATGATCTTGGAATTCAAAAAGTAGGAAACATGGTAGTTTTTCTAATTTAAAAATTTTGGCTCATAAAATACAAATCTTTCTCAATTTTAAAAAAAAAAACTTATTTTTGGAGGGTTAATCAAGGACACATTTAAGGCTCTATATTTTAGATTTGAGATCATAGTAAGAGGATTTGAAGGAGTTACTATGAAATCATAGATTCCACCAAATTCACTCCTAGGGCTCTAAAATAATATTTCCTTTTAATTTTTTCAAGTTTGTCCAATAAAATATTAAAGATGCTAGATTAAAATATTTCCTAGTTAATTATTTAATTAGTTTGTCTAATTACACACTAGCATACTTAAAATTACTTAGGTCATGTACTCTTTTGTCTAGGGTTCCATTTAGGGTTTATTTATTCATTATAAATGATAATTCATTATACATTGTATTATTCTTTCATTATTTTGGATCAATAGAAGTCTTAGGATTTTACATTAATCCTATTGTTTTTTCTCTCTTTCTTAATAGGTGTTTGATTGCAACTATTTTGTAGGAAAATTGATCCTAAATCTAACTAGGATTAGCTACTTTTCACTTACTCAACATTGGAATCAAGATCAACAAGGGTATGAGATTGACTTACATCCTAAAAAGTGAGTCATTGAAACTTGGATCTGAATCTTTGAAGGTTGGAAATTGATTTTTGTTGTGATGCAATGATGTGATTATATAGACTAGAAAATTGCAGTGATCTATTATGCTTTTTGACAAACTAGAATCTGACAATCAAAATTGGAATTCAAAAATGAGCAGATCATACATAGGTATACCTTTCATGCAAATTTGAGCCTAATCTAGGTGGTCTAGGGTGCAAGGATTCCCTAGACTAGCTTCACTTGTCTCAGATTTGAAAATATAGGCTTCTAGATATTGGTTTGTAGATTCTTTCCTCCAAGACTTGTTGTCAGATCTTCGTTTGTTGATTAGAAATTATAGATTTCATGAGTTGTTAACTTTTATGGTTTTGATGGATGAATGAGAAAACTATCTTCAATCTTCCTCCAATCTTCTTTAAATTTGTAACCTACACACATAAAGAGAGAGAAAGGGTTGTTCAATATAGGGGCATACTTGGTCAAACCCAATGTTGGTATTTCTACCTCCACAATGGAAAAATTTATGATAAAAGAGAGTGCATCCTTTTGAAGAATAGAGGTTAAATGATAAACAAATGATGAATTGACAATTCATTACAACTCACCACTCAAATCTGATCTCCTTCATGGACTGAAGTCATTCTCATCACCTTCAAGGATTCCTTGTTGCTTGTCTTAATTTTATTTTAATACCTACAAGCATTAGTACTCAAAAACAAATGATCACAAAACATGAACAAACTTACATAAAAACTTGATGAAGTATTGATATGATTCTTGACTAAAAATAATACTGCAATAATGCTAATAAATCTACTCTTGACTAATTTTAGTATCTTTGATTTTCTCAATAATTTCTCCTTCAAATTGCTTCTTAAATAAAATGGTGAAATTGACTAGGTATTTATATGCAATTCCTCCAATTTCCCAAAAATCAAATATCGATGTGTTACATCTCGATTTTATAGCTACTATAGCATAGGGCAATTGATTGTAATGTTTTAATCTTTATAGTGAATAAAACAATGATGTTTTTATTATCAATAATGGTGTTCTATTTAAATGATGGTTTCATTTTATTGTTACTTCAATTGATGTAATTTTGAATGAATGTTGCATAGAATTATAGAATAATGTTATTCTAACTTGTGAGATGTTTTTACCTTTTTATGAGCATATGACTGCCGGTGTCATGTCATGGTGTGCAGGTATGAAGACTGTTCCTCCAGACAGAGGAGAGACATCATTCGGGGAAGAACTTGGTCGGGTAAACAGTAACAATTACCAAATTGAGCATACACACACATACTATAGGTTGAGTAAGCCAAGTCTGTTTGTCGAGATAACGGTAAGTCATCCATATACTTGTCTAATTGACCTTAAAAGGTTCTGAATTCACTTCTTTATGTTTAAGAGATGTGATTGTTTAAACGTCAAACTTGCTATACCATGACCCAAGTATGAATGATGTGAAAGTTGTGTTAATGATTGATTGGGAACGCACATACATCTATACATTGTGAACACGTATTTATATGTACAGACAAATCAATACATGTGTATGTTAAGAAGACGGATATGTTCATACACATGTGTTGACATGTATGTACGCATACATACGTATACACAGGTATATATATATGTACACAGTCCGCTTGATATCTGTGGTGAAAATAATATTTAATATTATTGCCTAGCAAATTTACATATATATTTATGTATAAATGTATATATTAAGGATGTGATAATATTTATGGATATTGACATAAATACATAAATACCTATGTAAATATATTATATATTTATATATTTAAAATATATGTATTAATATTAAGGTAATATTTACATATATGTAAATATATATAAATATCACGATGTAATGTCGGAAACTATATATATTTATATATTTAAAAATATTACACTTAATTGAAATACATATATAATAAAATATATAAATGTATGATATTGAAATGTAAATTATATAAATTTAAATAAAACACAATCCCGTGAAAACTCTTCGAATACATTTGAAGACTTCATTTTTTGAATCGCACCACTTTGTAAAATCTTACAATGAATAAATATCTCATTTTAAACTATATTGAACATTTGAAAAAAAAAGGGAAAATACGTTTTAAATCATGAAATCGCGTGAGAAAGTCGCGCGCATGAAGAAAAACGCGTCTGAAGCGCGCGGGCAGAGAATAGGTCAATAAATAATGGCCAAAAACTATTCTTAAGGCGTCTGAAATGGCAACGTGGATTGTTGCAGGCTCGACCTATCATTTGAAATGAATTTTTCAAATCATTTATATCAAATTAACCTAAAATCTGGAGAACGTCTTGAGCTGTCAAAATCCGCCATATGAGTTGATTTATTTTGCAAATTGCTGTCATCTTAGAAGGTCGAATCACCTCCTTAATTTTCCACATTGCAAGTTTGAAATATTCTGTAGATGTTTGGCATTTTTCTTACCTTCTTAATAGCAAATTAGTTGAGTAGGGACCCTATATAAAGGATGTTACTTCATTCTTCAAATCATGCCTTTTGCTAAATTCTAAGTTGAGCTTTTGTGTGCAAATTCATCCGGAGAACATTTCTTTTCTGAGTATTTTACTGTGTGGGAGTAATTTCAGCTATGAGAGTATTCATCATATCTGAGAGTATCATTGCATTATTCATTTCTGACAGTCATCAATTTTGAGTTTAACATTAAAGGATAGAGATTATCCTTCATTCTGGTTTGAAAGTTCTCCGTCAATAACAAGAAGGCTGGAGATCTTTTGACTAAAGGAAAAAGGAGCTTCAGACTCAATCTAAATCACCATCTGCATAAGATTATTTTTATAAATATCAGGCAAGCTATTCACCTTCTTATTCCATTCTAATATACTTCTAAAGTTCAATAGGCATTCTATTCGTTCATACTATAGAAGAGTTTTTGATCAAGGGTTGAATTCCTGTTTACTGAATGTACAAGGATAAGAATGTGATATTTTTTTCTATTCTTTAATGCTTGCAAAGATTAGGATTTGCACTTAGAATTCATAATCAAAGATAAGGCTGTGGAATTTAAGTAATAGTATTGTATGTTTTCTTTTGTATGCATTGCTTGCATTAGTGTACAAACTACACTAGAAACCTAGATACATTATAAAGTGTTTGCTTACTATTAACTCCATATGAAGAGTATATGTTTAAGTAGGTACTAAATACTAGGACGGGAATGATAGCATCGAGTCAAGTAACAATTTTCAGCTTAAGTCACTAAGGTTAACTTAGTGAAGCTTATGTAACTCCTAGGCATTGATTTCCAGGAAAGGAGAGGACTTTGAGTTACTTGTTATGCTTTTCATTTCTAGTAGTTTAGCGTGATGTAGGAGGTATAGGGTACGCACTACCCCGGAAGGACTATTTAGTGTGATGTAGGAGGTCTAGGGTACACACTACCCCGAAAGGACTAACCTACGCATAGTGTAAGAAAGCCTTAATGCAAATCGGCCCTGAGTATTGTTTATGATAGATGACCTTCATTCAAAGTACTGAATGATAATACTTTGGCCAAAGTAGTGAAACATACGACTGCCACGTAGACGTGAGTTAGTTGAGACTACACTGTCAGTTCATTGTGATCCAAGTACTAGTTCGAGATTGTGTAATAGCAAGGTTCTAGTTGTGTAGGACACAACACTATGCTCAGTTGGTAATCATTAAAGGATGCCCTACCAATCTCTTCTTCGAAGGGAGGGCCATCTATCTAACGATAGGTGTGCGGGGGACCACATTATAAGTCCATGGTTGGAGGAAAAGCGCTCGAGTGATGTTTCTCCTCCACAGCAAGCGGCCGATGTACCAAGATTTGAAAGGATGATCTCCTGGACCTTCTTACTACTATTTGTTTTAAAGCTCATTGAAGCTATGATAGTTAAGGTATGTATTCTTGTTTCATGGATAGTGAAGTTTTTATATTGAAGTGGAATCTTTATTGTAAACTAACATGACAATTTATTCACGTTTTATAAATAAAGGAAAAGAAAAATTCTATTGCAATGACATGTTAACATGTTTACTTACTTTTAGGATGTAATTTATCAAAATTTTATTTTACGGAAGGGTCGGGTTGTTACACGATGCCTAACAATTGAAATTGGAAATTAAAATAATAATACCAAAACTAACATATTCAAATTTGGGACCAAATCAACTAGTCTAAGACACAAGGTGCCCTAGACTAGCTTCTTTCTTTTTTGGGATCAAAAGTGTTGGGGGAAAAATATTAAATGCTTACTTTTATTTCCCTTGTTTCATTTTTCAATAAATATTTTATAATGGGTAATTACATGCATAATTAGGAAATTAGGTGTATAATTAGGTCCAAGAACATAAGGGGAGAAAAACCTAGTGTGAAATTTTCAAGGGTGATAATTTACAACTCTACATTTAGGCCCCACTTTAGTGAGAGTATGAACTTATTCTAAGACTCACACTAAAGTAATAATACAACAAGAGGGGTTCAATTATCCAAAAATTGAAGAGATAGGATGGCACTGAATCTAGGGGGAGAATGCAAGCCCCCAAAATTCAAGATCCTATGGCTAGACAACATAAGGACAAGGGAACACACATGTGTGATATTCATTACAACATGAAAAACACAAAGCATACACAATGAAGACACATAACATAAAGACAAAAAAATGTAAAACAAACATGATGCAAACACAATGTGAACACAAAGGAAGACATATTAAAAAAACACAAGGGTTAGTACTAAAAGGATTCGAGTTAGTAAGGCAAAGAGACTTTGATCTTAAATTTATCTCAAGTACCAAATGTCATCCATAAAATGTGTTATTTAAAAAATTGCACGCTCTCGTAAGGATGTAGGATCACTTATGAAACACATGGCTCCACTGGGAAGCAAGTTTTGCTATACTAGGTAGCCATGTTACAAAAATTCTCAAGTTCATGAATTAAAAAGTTGCATTATGATAAACCAATGGACTATATTGCTAATCATGCCTCTGGGAGTGCACAAAAATTTAACATCACTAGGGATGAATCAATGCTTAATTTCATTTGGGACGAATTGATAACCATGACTCAAGGGATGATATAAACAACACCTTCGCCAAAGGGGTATGTCAATAAGTCAGATCTCACAAGATGTCTATGAAATGAATAGGGGTGATATGCCCCCCCTTAAAATTTCAACATACTTGCTATGTTGGTATTTTAAGGTAGAAGAGGGAAAGAGGGGATCCTTGAAAGGAATTCACACCTCCCAACACTAGCTATCCTTACCCACAAAGTGTAAGGACAAAGACAACCATGTAGGAGACTATTGTGTTGCTACCATGGAAAATATGGTCCAATTGCACTTAAGATTGTACCACCATGAATGGCAATGAGGAAACATGATGTTACTATTTTTAGTTCAAGTGTGTTAGGTGATCTATCTACTTCCTTAAAAACCTGTGTTCATCTTGTCTAGTACTTTTACAAGATACACACTTGACATTTTCATTCTTAGGTTCACCTTTTGAACAAGAGCTTCAAATGATTTGCTACATTTGAAGTAGTAATTTTGATTATCCATATTCTTCTCTTCTTAGTTATTTCATTTCTTATCTTGTTTTCTTAACCCTTTATATTCATTTATGCCTTTATTTATATATAAGGCATGTGACTTGGAGGGTTATATTATAATCATGTGAACCAATTTATCATTCTCCTTAGTGAGTTATACAACAAACTCACCTAGAGAAATAATTTTGTAGGTGGAACCTAGAGCACATTTTGTAACATGAAATATATAAAATAGTTAAGACCAATTTTAGAGAGAATGCCTAAGGTTAGTTTTATGTTTTTATTTTCTATTTCACACTATTTTAACTACTATCCATTTTCTTTTAACATTATGAAGAAGTATTGAATGGTGTTAAAATTACTTGGACTTAACCCTATGAATTTATTCTCCAATTAATGACCCATTAATTAATCTTGGTTACCAAACATACTTTCCAATATGGTCTAGACCTCATTTGGATTAACACAAGATTTATTTTGACATAGTAAGTCAAGATGCATGGGCATACACAAAGCATCAAATACTTGATCAAATTTGTTAAACCATTTCATCTTTTCTACATCCACTACTGGTTTTGTCTCAAATCTCATTTTAACCCAAGGTGTAATCCTTTATTTTTAAGATAGATTAGTATCTTACATTTATAATCAAAATAGTTTTTTGGAGTTAGAACAATAAATGACAATTGATCTAATAGCATAGAAAAATAGATAGTTGTAGACACTGAAAAAATGTCCTAAGCCTACAAATGACATTTTTCTTATCAATTTCCCTTAGAATCTACATAATTAAATAATTTTAATTATTTTATTATCTTCTAAGGTCACATTCTTCTATTAATTAAATAATTTTAATTATTTAATTAATTTTTTTCTCTTTCTTTATTCTTCCCTCGATCAATTAAACAAATTTATATTTAATTATGTCACTAATATTTATTTCTCTCTATAATTAAATAAATTCTCATTTATTTAATTATTCACTCTTCACTTTTATTCTATAGTTAAATAATTATTTTAATTATTTAACTGTTCATTAACCTTTTCTTCCTTCTATAAGTTAAATAATTGTTTCAATTATTTAACTATTCCTTATCACCCTTCCCTCCATTATTAAATATTTAAACTAATTTAATTATTTAGTATATCATCCCATTTCCTCCACTCTTAATTAAATGGTTTCTTTAGTCATTTTAATTATTTCCCATTTCCCTTTTCTTCCATAATTAAATAATCACTTGGATTATTTAATTGTCCATATCCCCTCTCAAATTAAATAATCTTATTATTTAATTTGCTCCACTTCCTCTTTTGAATCTCCACCATTGATCACTTCCATTCTCCTTTTAATCTTGGTTGTCCATCCTTAGCAATCCCTAACCCTACCTCTTTGTGGTGCAAGAAACCTTGATCATTGATATTTGCATCATTTTGACTTTCGATCTAGACTATCCATTCAAATAGCTTTTCTATAGAAGAGAGTTGTCTCCATCATTCCAACCTTATAGCCACAATATATGATATCCTTGCTAATCAATATCACATCACTATCACTTGCATACACTTGCATACAAAAAAATCTGAGGGCGAGTTTCCATACATAGAAAAATAAAGGAGATGCAAGGAAGATGAATCAATTTTAGTATGGGAATTTTGGTATTTCTTTCTTATTATTAAATTTTTGTTGCTATTTGTGCTTTCTTGTTTGAATTTGGATTTTTGGGTTTAGATTTTAAGTAGTTGTGGTTGCTACTATTGATCTTTACCTTTGCACTGGATTTTAACCCTATCTTACAATAGTTATGCAAAAAACAAGTTAAAACATAACACACATTAGACAACCCCTTTTTTTCTATTTTCCAAACATATACCCCAAAAATTGTTATGTTTGGCACTTTATACTTTGTCCAATTTATAATGCAAATATTATATTTTTGGACTCTTAAATACAATGTAAAAATAGCCAAGTATTGAAGCTATAGTTCTAATATAATATGATATCAACTTGAGAGAACCAATACCAAGTACATAGAAAAATATGAACTCTAAAAAATGGGACTGAAAATGAGTCTTTTACTCAAGTTATGGCATTTGGAAGGTCTAAAAAGACTATGCAATTAATTCTAGAAGAATATTTTCTTTCTAAATGCTAGAGAATCAAATTTTAAAATTAAATTACCACTACAATGAGCATTAAATTCTACCTCAAATAAAAAAATTACACTAAAAAATATATTTTTATGCTCAAGTTATTAGCTCTCAAACTTTGATTATAAAATTAAAAATTGCAATGGTGAGAAGAGTTGAATTTTTAAAGGATTTTATTGATGTTAACATGGTGTCATGATAATGTCATCATTAGAATATGCTAAATCTTTAAAAAAAAACTCCTTAATTGTTAGGTTTCCAAAGCTACTATCAGAATTGTCTAAAATTGATATTCGAAGTTGAAAAATAACACTACCACTACATAGAGCATAAAGTTCTACCTCAAATAATCAAAAATGGTTTTGCATGCTTAAGTTATTAGTATTCAAATTTAGACTACAAAATAACAATAAAATAATTATGATGGGGGTTAAATTTTTAGAGGTTAATGATGTTAGCATGACATCATGATGATATCATCATAAAAATATGTCAAATCTCATAAGAATATTCTCTTAATTTTTTAGGTTTCTAAAAATATAATAAAAATTATATTAAACCACTATTTAAAGTTGAAATTTCCTTTATGAGTTACTAAGTTGTCAATCTCCATCACAAAACTACCTTGTTCAAAAATAATTGTGTTGGTTGGAATATGCACAAGAATATTCCCTATAATGTGGTCAATGGTTTAGTTAATCTCACCACTATATCTAATTGTTAGAGCCAGTGGAAGGCTAGTAGTATAGTGGTTCTATAGAGTTCACCATCCTAGTGGTGGGCTAATGACAGTGGCACTTGGTAAGTAGCACCACCACTAAAGTAGCCAAATGGGAACTACATTTTCTTTTCAAAAAATCCTTATGATATGGCAATCAATATTGCCTAGGAAAGAAGTTTTTATCTCACAAGCTCCTAACTCTAATTTTAATAATTTGACACTTGAATTTTTGGTTTGCGGTCCTTTTGAATGCAATATCAAGGTCTATTTGGGCTAAAAATGCCTTGAAATAATAGTTATCTTGTTGAACCACTTTGAAAGCCATTATTTGTAATTGGGTCCTTTGATCCCTAATATTGGTGAAATGAAAGTCTATCATAATTTTCTTGAATCTCTCAAACACTTTGGAATGGTTGAAAATACAACCATGATAACCAAAAAATGTAATCCCCTAAATCTCATAAGAACAATATATGTAAATTAGAGTGTTACATATACTAGCTTTTATTTTAAAACTATTTTGGTTCTCTAGATTATTTGAGAATGTAAGAGAAGAGAATATTCATTTTTGAGAAAAATATTAGCAAAGATTAGTTTCAAATATCTCAAAGAATAAGATTAAAAAAATAGTTATATTAGAAACTATCACTCTAATTCCTATAAATCATAATCTAATTGAAGATCTATTTTCAATCATACATCCCACACACTTTAGTTAATAGATGGTCAAAGATCAAAATAGAAAAATAGAGAGATTGTCTTGAAAAGAGAGAATTCAAGAGAATATAGCTAATTCTCGCATTACTCTTTCTGGCTAACAAAGAAGAGCTCGGTGAGTTCTATATAAAGAGAAAAAAAAAAAAAAAACATCTAAAAAGTGTAATAAGTCCAATCATGTAGAATAGGCAAGATTTTTACTTGGTAAATATCAAATTATATGGTTGCATCTACTCAAGTTAAGACAAACAAATGATTATGAGAAGTAACAAATAAATCTAAAAGAAGGTGTGAAACTCAACTATCCAACAATGAGTGAGAGGGACATGTAACTGGAAAATTATGGCATGTGCTTTCATATTAATTATATCTAAATAACCTAAACAAACTTAACAATATGTGTAAGAAAAAGAAATGCCCCCTAACATAAAGAAAATTAAAAACCTACAGTAATAGAAGCAAATACTAAACCTAACAATGAAACATTATTCTTCATCTCAATGATAAATTACAAAACATAATCTAAAAAAATTAAAACTCTACACTAATAGAAACAAATATTAAATTTGACAATGACATTATTCTTGATCTAAATGATAAATTACAAAATATAATCTAAAAAAATTTGAAAACCTACACTAATAGAAACAAATATTAACTTTGACAATGAAACATTGTTCTTGATATCAATGATAAATTACAAAACATAATCTAGAATATTGATAAAATGACTAATAACTAGATCAAATATTATTATAGACTAGCCCAAAATAAATCATAGAAACTATCTAGCGAACTTTATCCTGTATGATTTTTTATTTGTTTGCTTATAATTTCCACAACGCAGAAAGCAGGGGGCTGTATATTGGTGAAGACAAGCAAAGGCCGCATTCGACTACACTAATTGAAAGACTGAGCGAATTGGGGGATTTCTATAGAGCTATGGGACAGACCGGACAAGGGGAAATGGAAATAAAATGTTTTTAATTTGACACTTTCTTGCAGACAAAAAAATATAAATAGTTATTTTATTTTTGTTGATTAAAATTTAAATGTTTATGGGTGGGGGTCTAGTTTTATTGATTAAAGTATGGTGTGAGGTCTTCCAGTTTTCAATATACTGAAGGACGTGTCACATCAACATGTAAAAAGTTCTCACATCAACATGTAAAAAGTTTAAGTTTAACAGAGGCAGTGTAAAAAAATAGGGTTTACATTTGACTGCGCTGAAAGGCCATTCATCTAAATTCTTCACTTCGAAATGTTTCTAACCTGTCTGGAATTCTTCTGATAATGATGTTGATTATTGTAACATTTAGCCTTGCTGGATCACCTACAAATGATTCTTCCAATAATGATATTGATCACTTGAAAACATAGTCTGACTCGGTCACTCCATTTTAATAATAATAAAACAGGCTGTGAGCTCAGCAACAACGTAGCCTGTGAGCCCACCAACGACTCAAATCCTGTAGAGAAAGACGAGATTGTCTCTATAAGTTCTAGATGACCAATTATATCAGAAAACCTGCAAAAGCAGAAGAATTCAGAAAGACACTCATTCTAATTAGTAAGGATGAGTCATGGCATTGTGTGGTTAGTGGTGTTAGCTACTTTCAGTCTTGTAAATTATCATGGTTGCAATGGACAACAGATCACTGCTAGTCCTCTTCCTCTTCCCCTTCCTCCTCCTCCTACTCCTCTTCAGCCCAGTCCCGATGTAAATTGTTGTAATGAGCAATTTGCACCGCCTCAGGTTTTTGTTGTACCACCGCCACCTCCTTTTCTGAGTGGTTCTGATCCGTACAATTTCTACTATTATCATGACGACTCTAAGTCCGGAATCAATGTTGTGATGATTGTTGCGGTGGCGGCCATAGCTGTAGTTCTCCTGGTTGCCGTTGTCCTCATAGAAAGGAGATTTAGGACCATTTCATCGGGCGTCAAGAGCCTTTATACAATGCTCGAGACCATTGTTAAGAGCCTCGGCGGTATTTCAACAGGCATCGGCGGCATTTCAACGGGTGTCGGCAACATTAATGCGGGTATTGGTAAAATTAATACGAACCTTGAGAAAATTTCTAAGCGACTGGATGACATTTCTTTAGAGTGCAACGTGTCTGTAAGTTTAGTGCAATGTCGTAGTTGTGGTTCTATGTATAGGTATGGTTCTAGCTGTAGTTGTGGTTCAACCTGGAGTACATGTCCTTGCAGTGGTTCTCTCTGTAGTTGTAGTTCTAGCTGTGGTACATGTCGTTGCTAGTACTTGTCTATATCTGTTGTGATGTGGTTATAACTATGGTACATGTCGTTGCTTGTAACTTTGTATCTATGGAGCGCTGGAGTGGTTAGATCTATAGTTCATGTAACTGTTGGTATCTGTTTAATTCGAAGTTTGGTGTAATGGTTATGTCTATAGTTTATAAAGTTTTAAGTATTTGTATTTAAAATATCGTAACAATAAAATTTGTTTTTAATATAATATGTTTTATTTTGTGAAGTTTTGTAGAAAAAATAATTGGGTAATTGTTGATCATCAAGTGTTTTTTAGCTGACTAATTTTATAGATTGATTGTCTGATATTGTAAATGAGAATATAATAATGATTGGATTATTGCTTATTGGTTACCTATCGATTTCTAAGAAGAATATTTTTATGGATTGAATGTTTACTATTATAAATGAGAATTGTGATACAATAAAAAAATTTAAAATTTTGTGAACTCCATGCAACATGTTTTTTGAATATGTAGTGTGCTCAAGTGCATTGCATCTATTTATTGTTACCGAATTGATAGTTGAAATTGCATTTGAAGTAGAAGTTAGAACTTAGTAGAGTGTATAAGTAGTACTTTATTATAGTAGTTGTGGGGAATTTGAATTATTCCAAGTCATTTTACACAAAGCTAATGAAGCAAGATTAGCTAATAGCACAATGTTATGATAAATGTGAGCGTAGAGTACTTTAATTGGTGTTTTATAGATCATGAACAAGAAGTTTCTAAAGTATGGTTCTTATAAACTTATAGTTGAGCAAATATAATATTGAAAGAGAATCATCTAAATATTTGTAAAGAGGGAGATTTCTCTTTCAATTCACAATTCACAAGTTGTATTTTCTTCATATTGATTGGTAATTTTTAATGATAGTTCAAGGAAATTATATAATCACCAACAAGGTCATCCGCCGTGAAATAGATGAAGGTAGGATAGAAGACAATGTTGCTTAAAAGATTGTGCCTTCAGAAATGGGAGAATATCAAATCATATAAGAATGAATTGTTGGGAGGGATTCAGATATTGGTATCACATTGCATATAGAATTTACACTTTTCTCATTGACCTTCATCATAGAACAAGAGATCTTCCCTTACTACTTATCATCTATTTTTTATACAATACTTATGCTCTAAAATATCTAATGGTGGCATGTGCACATCCTCACAAATTTTTTAATTCTAACATTTAGTAAAATAATTCTACGGATCTTGAATGGACCAAAAACGGCATATGGAAGGAGAATGGGCTAAAAACATATTCTATCTTACACACATGATATATTCACTAATCAATTTAACAATGTATTTTTATATGTTATGAATTGCATTAACCTCCATAAGTGACATCCATGTATTTCTAGGTTTTTGAACAAGTCTAAAATGAAAATAATGTTAGAAAGTATGTAGCGTAAAAATTTGAGCCCCACTTTTCCCATCTTGTCTATCATGACAAATTGAAACACTTTCTAGAAATTTATTAATTTTCACAAATCGTTAATGATGAATAATGAGAATAGTTTAATTAACTTAGAATATATAAAAGAAACAGTCTAATCTTCTGTGAAGAATTCTAAAAGAAAAAGACAAAAATAAATAAATTCAACTATAATGAATTAATTACTTGTAAATATAACCTTAAGAAATTATTTCTTCATCTTTAATCCCTAAATCCAAATTCTTCTCCCCATCTTCTAAATTTAAATTATCTAGCACTTATAGAAACATGGCAATAACTAAAGGCCCTTGCAGTTATCTTTTAATGAACTCATGTGCTTGAAATATTCACCACAATTCCATTACTATTCTTTCTCATGGATTTCTCATTGGTATGCTAGTCCCCTCCAACACCAAATTATTTCCTACATTAGATTACACGAATTTTTTGGTACCATGCCTTCACTTTTAGTGTCTATAGCATTTAGAATTCATTTAGTTGTTTTGCATATAGAAGTTGATTTTTTTCCATGCATCCCTCTACATAGTAGTAGTAGGGTGTCACATGTCATTCAAGGTAGCATAAAAAATTCACATCTTCATGCATGACCAATGGTTTTAAAATGGTTTTAAATCTATCTTGATAGCACCTAGAAATCTTAGATGGTATTGATGGATTTTTTTTTAATTAGAAAAGCAGAGGAAGGGCCCTAACCCATTACAAAATGAAAAACAGAGCCTAACAGCTCAGTAAAATAGACTGGAAAAACACACAAACCAGAGAGAAATAGCCAGTCATAACAAACAACACAAAATTGTTCAAGGAGCAGCTCTTGAACCAAGTAAAGCCTCTAAGGGTGAGTTAAACGAGACCATGACCTTAGAAGGATGTTTCTTCTTTCTATGAACCGTAGTCCAAGGAGAATCAAAAACTAAAACTGAAAAATTTTGATCAGAAGGGGAAGACTCCCCTCCAAAGTAGCAAACCAGAGGAATAGCTAAAACATCAGGTACAGCATCCGAAACCAAGCCTGAATTTGGAGGACTTACTGCAGCATTTTTCAATACATTGGCCTCAAAGGAGGCAACACAAACAGCATTTGGGACAGCCAAATCCAAAGGTCGCACAGTAGTATCCACAGAAGGAACAGCACCCACTACAACCGAGTTAGGTGGAGCAGAAACTAGCAGTATGGTTTATAACATTGAGTTCTCAACTTTTTTCCCTAAGCATGACTATTTTGGATATTGGGGTCGCCATTTGAAAGTAGTTGGTGACATGCATTTTATCAGATCCACCCTTAGACCAGTGGGTCGTATCTTATGTCCTAAATACTGGTTGAAATTGTTGTGAAAATTAGTTGGGATTATCTGGTTTTTAATGCTTTCATTGAGCTTCTCAACCTCTGAGAATGATACCCATCGTGAAAACTGGTATTAAAGATGAACAATTAATGGTAGCTTTAGTGTCACACATGTTTTAGATCCAGCTCCATAAGAGGGGTAATGTAATAGTTGGTGCAAGATTCAGATTGGGTTTCTTATGATATACAATCTCATTGAGCTCCAAACTTTAATGATATCTGCCCATTTGGTAATCAGAGCAAAGATAGAAAAGTCCAGAACATCTTTAGCCCCATTCTGTTTATTGGATCCCTACTCCAACAGTGTTAGTGCCATCTGATTGCATTTGAGACATACATTTACTATAAATACCCATTGCTTTTGATTAAACTCGGCCTTTCAACTTCACTCTTACAGAGCACCTCTGTTAAGTAGAGTGATTTGTCTCAACAATAGTAGCCATGCTAATTAGTTGATACTGTGTTTCGGTTTGCCCTGATAGAGATGGTATTAGCTTTAGGATGCCCAACGACAGGAAGTTTATCTACCAAGATGTTGACAAGTACATGTTTCACATGCTTTAGGAAGGAGAAGATTTGGGAAAACTATGCACTAGGTAGATGGCTTGATACACAAAGCAGCTATAAGCTCACTCCTTACAAGTCTCAAAATTGCCAGCAACAATGATGTACAAAACAGGAACTTGGCAATAAGAGGTATCTTGTGGCGTGTCACCAAATTCAGCCGTGGACAAGAAACCATAAAATGCATTCCCCACTTAGAAAGAAAAATATATATATTTCTAAAGGATTATATTCAGATATATTTTCCAGCAACTTGCTCTCCCGAAACGTCATTTCAGCCAAGTTTCTGAGATGCTTTAAAAAAAAAGGAAACAGGGAAGTGATGCATTTTCCACCTCATATTGTAAAACATTATGTTACAAGAAGTCTGTTATTTAAAAGGAATAAAATTTAAAACCAAGACATACTTAGAAAAAAACAGATAACCATAAAATTGAAGAGTGCCATCTTCAGATGTTACTATGGAAAAATGGTGCCCGCCCATTCCTCTGCTTATTTTGGAAGGGCTCAAAGGATACCAACCGTTTATCAGTGTATCATATTCTTTACGTTAAAATTTCCAACCGTCCTTGTTCAATCTGACATTTAAACAGAACTGAATGCAGTTATTATGGTTGATATTGTGTCTTCTAATTGTAAATTAGAGAAAATCTGATGCTGTAAACTTGGAAAGAATCTCAGAAATTTATTTTTAATGTCAGAATTTTTTGCAAGGTAAATATGTGCATGAATAAGTATGACAGCATTGGTATACAATGTCAGATTTAGTGATTAAGCTCTTTTCTAAAAACTAAATTTTCTTATATTGTACCTTTCTAACCCAGAAAAATAGTGTATCGCCATTTTTCAAACACAATGGAACACCAAAAAGATCAATGAGCATACTCAAGGAAAAACTGTCATAGATTCAGATACATACTGCCTCTGTAGATGTTCAACAACTGCATACAGATCTCATGGTAAATTACATGTTTTCGATTGATTAGGGTTTTGGCTCGTAGAATTCCAGTGGCAGGCGGGGAATTGGAACGGCAAGGAGATGACCTGCCCTTGGCATGGTAACTCCATATACTTCTGACATATCCAAGTTCTCTGGGGTTACACCTGGAGGAAGACTCCAGTTGAAGCAATGCAATAACTGTGCGAGGCCAAGATGGACAAAAGGCATAGCCAAATTAATTCCAGGGCATCCTCTCCTGCCTGAACCAAATGGTATGAGTTCAAAATCTTGACCTTTGGCATCAATTTTGCTTTTCAAAAATCTTTTTGGCTTGAATTCATTGGCTTCTTCCCAAACAATTGGATCTCTTGCAATCGCCCAAGCATTCACAAGAACTTGAGTCTTCTCTGGTATTTGATACCCCTCTATTATGGAGTGTTTCATAGACTGATGTGGAAGGAGCAGAGGAACAGGTGGGTGAAGTCGCAATGTTTCTTTCACTATTGATTGAAGATACTGAAGATGAGGTAGATCAGGTTCTTCTATTATGCGATTGAATCCAATTACAGAATCAAGCTCTTGTTGAGCTTTTTTCATGACTGAGGGATTTCTAAGCAATTCTGACATTGCCCAATCGAGTGTACCCCCTGAAGTATGTGTGGTTGCAGATATTAAATCCTGAAAATGGCACAATGCCGTAACGTGTTGCTACAGTTTGAGAATAGTGAAAAAAAATGACAAGATAAATCAAAATCTAAAACTGTTTGGGCCCATAAGCTACTTCAATATTATTGAAAGAAATGATATATATTCTCCCTGTTTTGGGAATGTTTAAATTTGAAATAATAATTGATTGAAATATCTAATCATTTTATCACCTGTATTTTTTGATTTATGTATTACTATCTTTTTGATTTAATAAGAAGTTAATTAGATCTTCACCTCTGTGAGCATCACCTAGATGCAATGAGTGCTAACTGGACCATTCGATATCATGAGAGATGGGTTCTTGTTGAACCACTACTCATGAAACATGGGTCAATGAGTTTGACTTGAAACTACACGGTTGAATCTTGATAGCAATATCATTATTTGACACGCTGTGGAAAAATACCTCCTACTTATTAATTAGATCTTATTCATCTAAAAAATAATTAGATCTTATTCATCTAAAAAATATTTAAGAGTATTGAGAGGGACATAAATGAACTTTGGAAATTACTTAATTCAAGATAGAAATCTAACCTAGTAAGAAATTTTCAGAATAAAAGAATTAACCAGCAATATTCAAAAGTTTGAAAATCCATCACACCTTTTTGAAAGGTTCTTGAAATTGATTTGACTATACTGTGTCTAAATTTAATACTGAGATTTCTGGATTTCAAATCTTTTTTGCATCCAATCTATACAATCTATACCGTGTCTTTTTTCGAGTACTGGACCACCTAGTTCTGGACTTTTGGGCCAAGGGTTTTAGTTTCTATATCTGGGTGTAAAGGATAATATCATTTTACTGCTATATGAATTGAAGGGCAAAAGAAAGTTCGCGACAAACTAATCAAATTGGCAAGCTAGTCATTACTATTTTGAATGACAAGATGCAAAAGACCCACATCAGAAATATGAAAAAGTATACAGAGATCCTAGAGTTGTATACATACAAAAGCGATTTTCTTGATGTGTTCTCTTGTAATTTTGATCTCCATGGATTCATCTTCAGACAAAGAAAGCAGCAGATCCACAAAGTCCTCACACTCCAAACCATTGCTTTTCTTCCTTCTTTCAATGTGTTCATCTACAATTCTCTCCAGAAACACATAAAAAATATCAGTAAGCTCGGCTTGTCTTCGCCTATTGCCTTGCAAATCAAGCCAACGCAAGAGAGGAATGTAATCGCTGTATTAAAAGCCACCAGTTAAAGGAAGAACATCCTCCAAAACTTATTTGAATACTCTTCCACCCAGGTCATCTTTATTGCATATCTTCCCAAGTGACATCCTGCAGATAGTATTATTAGCGAGAAAACCCACCTCGCTGGATATATCTACAGCAGGGTTGTTGATGCCACTGTTATCAGTTTTGGTAACTTTGTGTAAGATAGAACGTATCATGGCCAAAACTTCTTGGGCTCTCAGAGCAAGGACTTCAATCTGTTGGGGGAAAGTGTTAATTTATTTAGCTTGGACAGGTGTCTCCATTCCCAAGAAATGTTTATTTAATTATTTAATTATTTTCTAGAGACTTCTAGAAAGCGCTGAGTTGTCTAGATGATTATGTAATTAAATAATTGATTCCTCTAGAGACTTCTAGAATCCAGTTAGTTAGGGTTGTTAGAGTCTATTTAATCTTAGCCATTGATTGAGATTAAATCATAGCCATTGGTTTTCCAATGAGAAAAGTATAAAAGGGGATCAAAGGGCATTTGGAGAACACACTTGAGAAGCAAGTAGACTTTCAGTGATAGCAAGTATAGATACTTGAGAAAGACTTGCAGTGATAGCGAGTAGATTTGCAGTGAGAGCAAATAGTCTTGCAGTGTTAGCAAGGGCACAGTGAGAGCGTTGGGGACAGCAGCTGTGGAATTTCAGCAGGAGAAATTGAGGGAAGAATTTCGGAGAAGAATATTGCCGGAGCCAGTAAAAGGCAAGCAGTTTATGTATTTCCTTGATTTGCTGAAGTTTAATAAAATTCCTCATTTGTAGTAGTGGTTTTCCCTTTGGGGTTTTTCCACGGACAATTTGTCCAAAAATATTGTGTTTATTATTGTGCATATTCTCTTCTCTATTCTTGTGAGTTTAATTGGTGAAGTTGCGGTTGTATTATTTTTCAATATTTACTATTAATTAATTTTCGAGAGTCAAATAATCTATATTAGATAGGAGATTAATAATCAGTAACTACAATAGAATTTTCACATGGTAACAAAGTTGATCTAAGGGCAAAAAAAGCTTAGCGTAGGAAAGAGGGTTTATAAAAACCCAGTTCTATCTCTTCAGAATTATTTTTATTGTTATTGATTTTATCTTCTGAGATGGCCTCAGCAGGTTTAAGAGATCAGGACAGATTGGATGGAGCCTCAAATTTTGGTGTTTGGAAAGCCATAATTTTTTTGTTGCTGGAAGAGAATGGGATCAAGGAATATGTAACCAGTGTTGTACATGTACCTACAGATCTAACACAGCTCTCAACACATAAGAAGGAAGATGCCAAGGCGAGGAGGTTGATTCTTGATGGTGTCAAGGACCATATTGTTCCACATGTCGCAGAGTTAGATACAACGAAGAAGATGTGGGACACCATTATGAATCTGTACCAGAATGCTACCACTAATCGGAAGCTAATTCTTAGAGAAAATTTGAGGAATACTCGGATGAACAAGGGAGAAGAAGTGACAAGTTACCTCACCAGACTCAGACTTGTCAAGGATGAGTTGGCAGCTGTTGAAGATAAACCAGATGATGATGAGCTAGTACGAGTAGCCCTAAATAGGTTTACTAAGTAGTGGGATGTCTTTGTTCAAGTTATTAATGGACAAGACACCTTACCGAGTTGGGATCGACTATGGAGTGACTTCACTCAGGAGGAGCTTAGACTTAGTCTTGTCAATGGTACCAGCAGCAAGAGTCAGAAAAGTGAGGCAGAACAAGAGAATGTTGCTCTTGCAGGAAAAAGGAAAGCAAAGAAGGGGTCTAGCAAAGGATCAAATCCACAAGGTGAGAAGGAGTTATCTAAAGTCAAGTGCTATGGCTGTCACGAGTTTTGCCACTATGTCAGCAATTTCCCGCAAAGGAAGAAAGGCAAGAAGCAGACGACAGCTTCAACAAGTGCAAATGAGCTCTCTAGTAGAATGGAGGATGAGTTCGCTCTCATAGCTTGTATGGCTAGCTCAACCTCATAGGGTGTTTGGTATATAGACAGTGGGGCGTCATTTCATATGACAGGAGTTAGAGAGTACTTCTCCAGTTATAAGGAGGACATTAGAATACAAATTTCTATGGGGAACATGTCCAAACTCAATCTAGTTGGGAAAGGGACTATTCTATTTCAGAGGGAGAATGGCAAGTGGATTCTCATTCATGATGTGTTGCATGTGCCAGGCTTGGGTATGAATTTGATTTATGTATCCGTCCTTCAGGATAAAGGTTACAATGTACTCTTTAGAGGGGCGAATGTGTTAATCAAGCACAAGGATTGGAAATCACCCACAACTATTGGAGTTAGGAGCGGCCAGCTTTACAGGTTGCAGTTTGATACTCATAAGGCACTGATGAGCAGTAGTAATTCTAGAGATCAAGGAGAGCTATGGCATAGGAGGATGGGCCATATACATCATAGAGCACTTAAATTGCTTCGTGAGACAGTGACAGGTGTTCTAGAGGTGAGCACAGAGCGTGATAATGTATGTAAGGGATGTGTGTTGGGGAAGTTTGCGAAAGCAACATTTCCAAGGAGTGACACTAGATCCAAGGGTGTTCTTGATCTAGTACATTCAGATATATGTGGACCAATGTCGATGAAGTCTCTTAAAGGATATGAGTATTTTGTTACTTTTATTGATGATTTCTCTAGGAAAACCTGGATATACTTCTTGAAGACCAAGGATGAGGTTTTCAGTCGCTTCAAAGAGTTCAAAGCTCTTGTGGAGAATTCGACAGGAAGGAAGATAAAGGTTTTTCGATCAGACAATGGAGGCGAGTACAAAGGAAAAGAGTTTCAGGAGTTTTGTACCAAGGAAGGAATCAAGAGAGAGTGGACTATTCCTTACAACCCGCAATAGAATGGGGTTGCTGAGAGGAAGAATCGGTCTATATCCAAGGCGACAAGGGCTATGTTGCATGACCAGGATATGCCACGTTACTTATGGGTAGAGGCATGCAGTACAATAGTGTACATACAGAACAGGGTTCCACATAAGGTATTGGGCAAGATGACACCAGAGGAGGCATTCTCAGGGAAGAAGCCAGATGTCAACCACTTCAGAATATTTAGTAGTTTGGTGTATTGTCACATTCCAGGGCCTACACGTTCCAAGTTAGATCAGACTGCAGAGAGAGGGTACTTTGTGGGGTACAGTGAAACCTCAAAGGAATATCGGATATTTATTCCAAGGACCAGGAGGACTATAGTTAGGCGTGATGTCAAGTTCATGGAGGACAAGGCATTTAGAAGGTCCAAAGATTTTCCAACAGATGATCAGAGTGAGCAGCTAGTGGAAGCTCCAAGGGTCGTTCAACCAAATCAAGGACAACGAAGCTCGAGTATAGTTACTAGTACAAGCATAGGATCAATTGTTGAGAGTTCGCAGAGTATGGAGCAACATATGCAACAGATCCAAGAGATGCATCAGGGTGATATGGAGGTTGATACTTCATCCTCTACAGTTGGTAGCAGGAACCAACAGTCACAAAGGGATACTCAGGAGTTTGTGGGAGCTCTTAGGATGAGTAGTAGACAACGGAGACAACCAACCAGGTATGATGACTATATGGCTTTAGTTAGTCAGTTGGTAGATAGTGAGCCTTCCAGCTACTAGGAGGCCACACAACATCAGGTGTGGCAAGATGCAATGGTTGAGGAGTATACCTCAATAGTGTAGAACGATGTGTGGGAGGTTGTTCCTAGACCAACAGATAGGGCAATGGTTGGATCATGTTGGATCTATAAGATCAAGCACGGTGCAAATGGTAGCATCGAGAAATACAGGGCAAGGTTTGTGGCCAAGGGGTTCTCTCAGAAGGAGGGAATAGACTATGAGGAGATATTTGCTCCAGTGGCCAGGTATACTTCTATACAAGTCGTGATCTCACTTGCAGTGCAGATGGGATGGCAGATCCATCATATGGATGTCAAAACGATGTTTCTTAATGGTGAATTGAAAGAGGAGGTATACATAGAACAACTAGAGGGCTTTGTAGCACACAACAGTAAAATCCATGTGTGCAAATTGAAGAAAGATTTGTACGGACTCAAGCAAGCTCCCAGGGCATGGTATGAGCGCATTGATAGATACTTGTAGGGAATGGGCTTCATGAAGAGTGAAGCAGATGCTAACCTCTACTACTTGGTGGTTGGAGGTGAGGTTCTCATTCTTGTTCTATATGTGGATGACTTGTTTTTAATAGGTTCACTGGGGCTCATAGAGGAGTGCAAGAGGGACCTTGCTGCAGAGTTCAAGATGAAGGATTTGGGGCTTATGCACTACTTTCTAGGCATGGAGGTATGGCAGCTAGATGGAGATATTTTCCTTGGACAAGGGAAATACTACATCGAAATCTTGAGGAGGTTCGAGATGGAGGATTGCAACTATACATAATGTATTTAATAACTTACAGTAATATTCCAACCATATCCTAAATTGTGTGCATCATTACTAGTTCTTAAATCCTAGTAATCTCATTAGTAAATTTCTATATTTAATAATTTCTATAAATTATAATAATTTTTTTTTTACTAGAGGGGAAAAATAGGTTTTGAAGGGACCCAAAACCATGTCTAAGAAGAACAAGCTGTCAAAAGATAAAACACAACCCACTAGTAGCCAAAACACAACAATCCTGATAGAAATGAAAAAGCTAAACTGAATACATCTTGTTGGTGTAAATAAAGTCTTGTACCTAGTTAATTCATTACTAGGGGACTTATTTACATCTTAGTTAAGTTTACTTAGGTCCCAGGAAGGAATCTTTCTAGAAGGTGTTAGTTGTCATTAGTTGTTATCTTATCTTTTGATAACTACTACATGTGAACCTAGGTAAGTGTGATTAGTTGTCTCATGTCATATGATTAAGACACTTGTCATAATCCTATGACATCTTGCATCTCACCTTGGTTATATAATAAAGGGGTCTTTTTCATTGTACATGAATCATTTCATATCATTAACATTGAATACAGTTTATTCTTGTCATATTTTATTCTATCTTTTTCTGCTTTTCATTTGGTCTCAAGATCTTGGCAGCCATAGCCAATTCTAACATGGTATCAGAGTGGGTTGGGTGTCATTGGAGAGTCTTTTTTTGAAGAAAGATATCAAATTTGAGGGTGTTCCATTTTTGTCTCTTTATTGTAGGTTCATATCAGAGCTTGCTGGTCCAAATCTAAGCTCACCATTGCATCTGAAAGGTTCGAGAAAGTCGATTTTTCCTTTTGTTTAATCCAAATTGGACATACAAGGCCAAATCTATGAGGGTTTGAAGTTGAAGAGTGGTTTCCAGATCTAGAAGGTAGCTGCAATTTTGGAGCATTTTGGGTCAAATCTGACCCTGCCATTGCATCCAAAAGGGCCAAAAACCCTAAGATCGACTACCAAATCATCCAAATCAAAGTAGTTGTCTGGTGAGGCAAAAAAAAATTGCCCAAAAAGCCGTACGGCCCCTTAGCTCATCATAAATACGTCGACGGTACGATTTTTTTAAATAAAATAATTTTTTATTTCAAAATTTTTTTGCATTATTTTTTCAAAAAAATTGTATTCGTGGCGGAATAAATCTTTCAAAATATTTGATTTGTATTGAAAAGTAAAAAAAAAAAAATCAAAAGAAATTCATAGAAAGTATTTTCTGTAGACGTACTGTCTGCACAAGAGGTACACCATACCCGTAGGAGGGCCAGCGGTCCATGTGGCCTTTGGTCGTGGCCCCCACCACCCCACACAACATAGCGATGATCGCTCTTTGAAATCCAGCTGATCAATAATAAAACCAGCCAGCATTAAAAAGCCAGTGACCATTCTAAAATACCGACAGCCTGAAAGAATCTGGCTGTCTTTAAATATTCAGCAGGTCCTCTCCTCTCCAAAATCCGGTGCTAGAAGAAGGAATATTCCATAAATTTCAAAGATTCCGTCACAGAATATTCTTAGCATCGTGTCAATCCGTGACAGGCATTTGACCGTCATTTTTTAGATCATTAAATGGAGAATATTTTCTTGTGACGAGCATCAAGCTATCAAATTTGGCCTTGCAGATTGTTGATGTCAGCAGCGCGCAAGCATTTTCAAATTTTTTTTTTACCCCCCCCCCCATTTGCATTTTCATTTTTGCACTTGATCTTCAAATGCTGATAACTTGTATTCGGAACCTTCAATTTGTGAGCAATTTTTTTATATTTGGGGCAGAATTTCATGCTTTTCACGGTGGTGCAATCAATTTTTGGCTTTGGTATCTAGTTTTTCTAGAATTTTCAGATTCTCACAAGTGTTGCTACTTCGTCCTCATTTTGCGAACTTTGGGAGCTCATATCTTGCTCCTAAGGTAACATTTTTGGGTGCAGTTTTTTTTGAAAGTGCATGAATTTTCAAGTACTTCTTAGTGGTATGATCAGATTGCTCTCATTTTGTACCAAAAATTGTACTTGATTATGTGGCCTATTTTGGCATTTATATGTACCAAGATTAAAGTCCACTTCGCTATTTTTGCAAGTGGCAACTATAAACGCACTACTCATAAAGTTCCAAATCAAATATTGCTTGGGGGGTAATCTTGCAGTGATTTCTTGCATTCTTTTGCTTGGTTTATGTTCTTGCAATGGGGAAATCTTGAATTGAACTCCTAACTCCACATAATTATGCTACATGGAGAAAAACAGTATGGAACTATCTCAGGATGAAAGGTCTAATAGGTCATCTAAAGGACACCATTCCTCCACCTACTGATGCTAAAGAATTGGTAAGGTGGGAGATTGATCTTGAGAAAACACTTGGATGCATATGTTCATTAGTCTCATTTGATTTGCAATTTCATATTGAATCATGTAATACACCTAAAGAGGCATGGGAGACTTTGAAAAATTGTATGGTAAAACAAATTAGATTAGGGGTTATCAGATTGATAATGATTTGATGAATCTTGATTCTAAAAGTTTTGACCACATCCAAGACTACATCTCTAAAATCAAGCAACTAAGAACACAGTTGAAAGAATGCAGTATTGAAAAAGAGGATTTACAATTGATTCTGAATGTGGTATCCAAGCTTGGTCCTAATTATTCAGTATTTATTTCTAGATTTCATACCCATCGACTTTCTATGGGAGCATCATATGTTGATCCTAATTTTGATGACTTTTCAAGTCTCCTCATCCTAGAGGAAGCTAAGTTAATGAACATGGGTCTAATCAAGTCTTCCAAGTCACAAGCATTGGTAGCTAGTGAGTCTAAGGGACAGAAAGAATCAAGGAATCTTGATAAGAAGCAAAAGAAGAAAAAAAACAAGCCACATAAAGAATCAAAATCCTCATCCTCAAAAGGAGAATCATCTAAGAAGGAGAGGCCTTTTTGTGCATATTGCAAGAAGGATGGACATGAAGAACATTATTGTTATAAGAAGGATATTGATGAGTTGAAAATTCTTCTCAAAAAGAATCACATTGATTTTCCTTCTAAAATGTCTAAATCGTCTTCTTCTCCTTCTAATTCAAAATAGTCTAAAAAGGACAAAGGTCAAACATCTACATCATGATATAAAGGATAAGCTCTTTGTGCTCTTTCAGGTCCAGGATCAGGGAGATGGCTTCTAGATTCAGGAACATCTCATCATATGGCATCTTCACAAACTATCTTCTCTTTATTTCAACCTTGTACTATGTCTCCTATCTTGATGGGAAACAATACATACATGAGTGTAACAGGGAAGGGATCTATTAGTTTTGGGGACAACACTTTTCAGGATGTTTTGTGTGTTCCTCATTTGATAAACAATCTTATTTCCATATATCAGATTACACATGGTGGAGATGGGAGAACTATGGAGTTCACACCTGATTCAATCATCATTTGAGACTTGGAGAGTAGAGAGATCATTGCTACTGGGGTGGTTGATCATTCATCTCGGTTGTATACCTTTGCACAATTTGCTTATGATGGTGACATCAAGTTCCTTCGACTATTGATCATATGAACCATGATCCAGAGGAGACATTTGGCTTCTTGAATTTGGGAGTTCTCATGTCAAATGCAGTTCTTGAGCCATACATTTCATCTCCTCCTTCTACTGTTGTACTTGAGGATGCTTGTGATCCAACAGTTTTGGCTCCTTGTGATTCATTGCAAGAGGATATACATAGTCTTCTAGATATGGCTACTTTGGATGGCTTCTTGACAGGTATTTCAAACTTGTTTGTGGAGTCTCATCTTGCAGATTTGGAGGACACTATTGATAGCATTCATCTTCTCTTTGATGAAGATGCTCCTTCTTCAGTTGTTGTGAGGGAACACCTTGACCCTCTTGTTCATTCTCTACATGATCATTCTTTGCTAATTGGCGTGAGTGTGGATTCTTTTGGACAACATTTGGATGAGGCTTCTTTGTCTTTAGAGGAGATATCTTTTTCTTTGGATCATGTTCTACATTCATCTCTAGTAGATGTTGGATTTTCCTCTTCAACAGTGTGGCCTAAAATTCCTATTTGGAGTGTGTTAGCTTTTGGCATCAACATGGAGACACTTGAGCATGCTTTAGAGACATCATCATACATCATTCATCTTTCTAATACCCTGCATACATCCATGGTTTTGTTTCTTCCTAAGGGGAGGAACGTTGTTTGGCGAGATTGGATCATCTTCAACATTCAATGTCGAGCTTCTACCATCATTGCAGGAGACTCAACATTGAGGGGGGGCTACCTTGTCTCTCTTCTACTTCTCTCGTATGGCCCCCGGGGGTCTTTTTCCTCACATGGAGTTTTTATTTTCTCATTCTTCATTGAGAGCATTTCTATTTTGTATTTCATCTCTTTTGGGGAGGAGATTTTTCCCACTAGGTTTTCTCCTTTTCTCCATTTATGAGAGATTGCATTGTACATGGGTACCTAACATGGCCTAGTAGCTGGCACCCATCTTTGCATCTTTGTGTTATTTGCATAATAATATGCTACTCCCTAAGTTGCACTTAAGGGGGGGTGTTGGTCTAAATAAAGTCTTGTACCTAGTTAATTCATTACTAGGGGACTTATTTACATCTTAGTTAAGTTTACTTAGGTCCCAGGAAGGAATCTTTCTAGAAGGTGTTAATTGTCATTAGTTGTTATCTTATCTTTTGATAACTACTACATGTGAACCTAGGTAAGTGTGATTAGTTGTCTCATGTCATATGATTAAGACACTTGTCATAATCCTATGACATCTTGCATCTCACCTTGGTTATATAATCAAGGGGTATCTTTCATTGTACATGAATCATCTCATATCATTGACATTGAATACAGTTTATTCTTGTCATATTTCATTCTCTTTTTGTGATTTCCATTTGGTCTCAAGATCTTGGCAGCCATAGCCAATTCTAAGACATTTAAACAAGGAAACAACCCAAAGATAGAACTTCTTAAAATAATCAAGTCCTAATCTTAATACATATTATCAGTGGTGGCCTTTAGCTTGATACAACTTACAATCATGAAAACTAGATCTAGATCTAAGATCGCATCATGAATCCCCATCTCCAACTCTATAGGAGGCAAGAGAGAGAATTCAAAAAGAAGGCAGTAAATGCTCCCATGAAAATTTTCTAGCTTCGAAATGTAGGAAACACAAACCCCTTTGCAACAACATCAATCCCTTCTAGCCATGCCTTTCTCCACCTCAATAGGAGTAATATCCACCTCAAACCGAGAAGCTAGAGGGGAAGCCATCCAAGGAAGATGAATACCCTTGAAGCTAGGTCCACAACCTCCACGTCAATAGGAGCCAAGTTTTGAGGACCCAAGAAGAGTGTATGAAGAAAAGATGAAAGGGTAGCAACAATACCCTTAGCCTTTGAAACTTATAGGCTGTCCAAAAAAATAAGATCTTCAAAAGAGCCTTTGAGATCTAACCCCCACTAAACACCTCTTGATAGGAGATCAACAACAATCAACTTCACACATTTGGAGAACCATTTCCCCTAAGAAAGAAACACCTTGTTCATAGGCAAACATGAACCAAGCTGAAACCAACTAACAACCTTTAGAAAAGCCAACAACATAAATAGGGTTGCATCATACACACCACTCCAAGGGAAACAATACCCACAAGCACCAAAGATAAAACCTCCTTTGGACCACCAAGGTATGCCCATGAAAATAGAGAGCAACCCCTTCATTAGCATAAGCTTCACACACCAAAAGGGGTATAGGAAAATAGGCTCGCAAACATTAACCATGACAACCACCACTACTTCCTTAAAAAGCATCAACAAGCAAGCATCCAACATGAGACACCACTAGTAGATAAACAACTAACATTTACACAAACCTACCCTCTTCAAAATGGTATCCCTCCCCTTCCACAAGAGGTTGAAAACAACTCCCTTAACGAGCAAGGAAAAGTCCTTCCCAAAGTAGAACATCGAAATAACTAAAATCTTCAGCAAAGGGTGCTTAGACCACCAAAAAAAAGTGTTAAACCATTGAAGCCGCACCTTTGAGAAAAGGCACTCTCTAAAGGAAACTAGGCCACCAATAGCCAAATGGTCTGCAACAAAGAGTCACTCCTAGAGAAAATAAATGTGAGAGACCAGGCGACAAATAACCCATGAAATCCCACAACAAAGCCATAAGAAAGAAAATCTTTCCCCCGAAAATCAAAGCCACAATGAGGGGAAGAAACAATAAAGGAAGAAACAGGGGAATTGGGGAAAAAAATTGATCCAAAGACTCGAGCAATGAAGGAACAAAACCCCTAGCATGCAAACCCATTCTTCTACCGATGAGAAAAATAGCCTTAGCCAACCAAGGCACCGCATGGAAAACAACAACAATATAAAACCCATCCCAACAACTCCCATGCAACGTAAAAGGAAGAGAAAAATTTGACTCATGAAAAAAGACTACCATCCCATGTGGATCTCCATCATCTTCATCCTCCTCTATTTCCCTAGATTTGAAATCACCCCTGTTCCCTTTCCTACTCACCGCTTCATGCTTCTCAATGTTAGTTAAGCGTCTAGGAATCAGTCTTATAATTGTTACTCTTAAGAAATGAATTATTTTCAATGTGTAAGAGGGTTTCTTTAACTATTATTGTGAGAATAATAATAAAAAATACCTTCCATGTTAAACACCATCTATTTATGTAAAAGTTGAATATTTTTATCTTGATTATATTAATTAATATTAAATTAACATATTTATATTTCTTTGTATAGGAATGTCTTTTCTTATTGACGGTAAAATTTCAAGTTGTCACCATCAAATTTGATGATTATATTATATATTGGTAGAGGCAAAGCTTAAAAATATACGTCATGTTTCAATAAAGACCATTAGAGAGCATAATTGTCTAGGCTCCTTAAGATGGGTAGTTGTGAAATGAGAAAACATTCGTATCGATAATGCATATCATAAATTAATCTTATCTATACTAGCCTAAATCAACACTCAAATATCCTAAATAAATATAAACATTTCAAATTTTGAATGATGATTTGGATTTGGAATTCAAACTAATGAAAATTTCATTATAAATTTATAAAGAAATGATTAATGTTTTAAAATCTATAATGAGTTATAAATCTCATTCATTAAAGGATGTCTAATGGTGAAATACATGAACAATCAAGATATGATAGTAGGTGCATGATAGGTAACCACAAATTAGTAGGAGATAAATTAATCACTAGAGAATTTCTCATATCAACTCATTAGAACAAACCATGTGTTTAATAGTTAGGGCCAAATCCCATAGGTTTGAAAAGAAGTATATTTATTTTAACATCTCATTATTATCATCTTATTATTATAACATCATATAGAGACATGACTATCCTAATGAATCATTTTTTTCACCATATACAATTAGGATCCCAACCTAATTGGTCCATATTTGATAGCATACTCATAGCTCGTGACATGATAGAAGATTTGGAATAGGATGTTGACATTCATAAAAAAAATTTATGATAGAGAAATATCATTGGATGTTTTAATTGCAAGAAACCTTATAGACATGCATGCAAAATATTAAAACATAGAGTAGGAAAATGAGTTGTTTGAAAAATGCTCAAAAAAATCTCATTTAATGGACTTCCATAATTAAAAAATATGTACAAAACAAATTTATTGATAAGGTTTAATAACTTATTGTATTAAGTTTATAACCAAATTTCATAACTATTTCTAGAATCCATATGAGGACTACTCTAAATATATTAGATTTTAGGTTGAGATTAGCTTCTAACAACTCAAAAGATGTCATATCACCAATACCAAAATATATCCCACTATTAGGGAGCTCAAGATAGCTCCTGTCCTCTCCAAGGTTTCCCGCCCAAACAAGTTTTTGAATGGCTCTATGACCATTTCTCCTCCCGGCCACTTCGTTCCCTCCCACCATGGTGAAAACCAAAAATGCATCTCTATCTCCTACCCTGGTGGAATCCTGAACTGCTCCCAAGGTATGTGCAGGATCATGATGGGCCAAAAAGTGGCAATATGTAAGTGATATGATGGCCCATGTGGCTAGCGACTTTATTTTTACCCAAAATTGATGAAATGAAAAGGGTTTTTAAAGGAGATTCTTATCTTTCCACCAATATAAATTATTCTTTACTTTGAATTTAATGAATTATTATTATTCATGTTTTATTTGAATTACAACTAAAGTCCTAATTGATAGGTTCATTGAAAAACATCTATAGATTTCAAACGGTATCACATTTTTGAATCCAAAACATGTGTCACATTCTATGCTTCGTACTATAGGATTAAAAAAAAAAAATCATGAAGTTTTGACCAAGTTAGGTGGTTAGACATACGAGTTTTTATATTTTTAAAAAGTTGTAATAAAAAAATCATAATTAATTATTTACTTGGAAAAAAATTACAAAAAAATATGCATCACATCTGGACATGAGTCCTCTACTTATATCTAAAATCTTATAAGAAAATATTATCATTTTTTTGTGGTTAGGGTGGTCAGACAGACACCTACTTCTTATTTTTTCCCTAAAATTTAAGTACTACTGCATTGAAATTTCAAATTTTCACCAAATAGATTTTTCTTTTTAAATAAACCTAGTATTTTGGAAACTACATTCAATTTGCTACAGATTCTATTCTTACATATTTTTGAAATAATATAGATAACTTATTCAATTTTTTACATCAAGTTTCCTAACTCTGATTTTTCTATTTTTTTTGCCACTTAAGAATTCACTTGACATGATTTAGATGAGAGGAACATTCCCCATCAATCTATCTCTTTGTAACTTCAAAAACCTTTATTAGATTTTCCTCCAACTTTATCAAATTATCCAAAGCAGCATTGCATTTATCCATATCCATATTATCTTCTACAAGAATAGAGCTCATAATGGGAGATATTACTAAACTCAGTTATCCATTCCTTATAATTCTTTACCTCTCCATCCTCAGACAAAATTTTAAGCATAATACCACACTCAACATCCTCAAAAAGCTCCAAATATTGATCCATAGCTAGTTGAAAACTCTCATGGATAATCACACTATCCTCAATTGCACCTAAGTTTTCCAAAGTAACAAATAATGCAATGAGAGCATTTATGTCAAAATTTTCCCTCTCAATAATCTTCTCAACTAACGATTATCTAGGGCATCAAACATCTTGGAGACTCCTGAGTTGAGCCTTTATCTAGATATGAATGGTAGGAATATTAAAAATTGGATATAACTATTCCAAGTATTTTCAAGATGGATTTAAATGCAAGATAACCTATGAATGAATAGGCTATCATTAACCTCTGAGAATTTTTCTCTCCTTTCCATCATTGGCTTCTTCTCTACCTCCCTGCTCTCATTGAGCTCCTTCTTCAACCTGTTTACCTCTAGGTTTAGAGCCATATTATCTTGATTTTCCCCATCCCACACCATAGTTTGAGGATGTGGAAGTAGTCCTATAACAACATTAACTTACTCTCAAAGCTTTAAATTTAGAGCATTTACCTTATCTGGGTTTGGTTCCAATTTTCTTACAGTTGATTTAGTAAACATAGTTGTATTTGTAGTCAATGTCATTGCTTGTAGGGCACTGGTATCCCCCAATCTTATAAAAATTAAGTTTCCAGTAAATTCATTTGTCTCATTGATTACTTGGGGTTTATTGGTCTCAAGAAAAATAGACCAAATTTCTAAGGTTTCATTCCTTGGATTGAAAATTTATCCAAAATATAGTCCATCTCCCTACTCCTCAAATGAAAACATTAGGTCATCACCCTCTTGTCTCCTAATGGTAATAAATTATGCAATTACAAATGATATATCCCATCCCTATGATAGAAGACATCTACTTTTCCTTACAATTTCCCTTCCTTTTTCTAGGATCATGTTCTCTAGGTCGATATTGACCTTAGCCCACATTTGGGATATGATTTCATCCTTATTTTCCTTTGCTATCCTTGTTTTTTCTTCCTCAATTTTCTTTGTGAAAGCTTTACCTTTATTCTTCAAGAGGAAGTCTTTGAATTTTTTGATGGTGATGAACTGGTCATCTAACATGAATTTGGTACATGCTAGGGCTTTAACATCATCCACCACTTTCCCACCAGTTTCAAATTTTATCAACAATCTATCATCAAAGGGTCTTTCAAACATGACCCTTGATGGTGGATAAATCACTTTCCTAGTGTTTGAATCATTTGGAAACTCATTGTGATCTAGAGGTTAATCCACTAAGGACTCTATTATAGAAATTATTTGTTGTAATGGTGTGACATGTTGAGGGCTTTGTTTCTCTTCAACTTGTGAGGAGGTATCTAGCCTATCTAATTGAGGTAGATATTTTAAGTACTGAAATGGAAGAAAAAAGGGGGGTGTTAAACCTTGATCGCTTTTGTATAAGGAAATCTAGGATTTAAGTGTCCCTTCTCCCAAGAATTTCATTAAGAATCTCTAAACCACAAAGCCAAGAGTCTTTCAACCTCAATGGTGAGTCAATCAAACTTGAGTTGGTTAATTCTTTGAGGATAGGGGCTAAGAATAATTAGGAAATGATTTGAAATGATGAAACTAAGTGCACTAAATGACTTAATATGCAAATTATGGATTCTCAAAAGTAAACAGATTGTAACAACACTTTATAGGTAGATCTAGGAGATATGTAGGAGCATGTACCTATCACCAAAAGTTGATCTTCATGTATGTAGAAGGACTGGTTCACCATGGGTGAATGGGTCCTTGGTGGGGCTTCTAAAAACTCTTTTTATAGTCCTTTGGTGTGAGATCTAAGATTTTGATTTCTTCTTGCAAACTTGTCGGAATGATGGAAATAAATTATGTAACCTAGTTTTTGTAGGTTGACAAGAATGATGACAACAAATGCAACAATGCAAAATTTCTCTTCAAGATCTCTTCAATCCTTGTTCAACCTATAAACTGCACATACACAAAGAGGGAAAAAATGTTTTTTGGCTCCATATAGGGGTTTACCTTAGTCAAACCCCATGAATAGTGTTCCCACTTTTGCAATGGCTATTTCAATGATAAACCAATAATAGAAAGCAAGGAAATGATGAATGAACACTTGTTGCAACTCACCACCCTTCAATGGCCTCCTTAAAGGATTGAAATCACACACATAGCTTCAAAGGAATTATATCTTGCTTGTTGGATCTTGAATGCTTGGATGCTTGAATTCATGAAGACCTACAACACTTGTTAGCCTTCACAACATGAATACACATAACTTTGACATGACATTAGGATCTTGATTGTTGATACAAATGATTGATAATGCTACTCTTGGATGGTTTTGGAAATAATATTTTCTATATATTTGCTTCATCATGTGTGTTATAAGGTTGCTTAGATTTCAAATGATCAAATGACTATATTTATAGGAGTTTATCTAATTTCCCAAAAATTAGATTCCAAAAGCCGACACTTACAACTTGAATTTTGATCATTCAAATATTGCCAAAAATATATTTTAAATTGGGTCTTGAACTGTAAAGGGGACCCATTCACCCATGGGAAAATGGATCCTGGCCTAAATTTCTAAGACACTCATATTCTAAGGAAATTTAAATATTAAATGTATTTATTTAATGCCAGTTCCCCTGTGAGAAAATGGTAAGAATAAGGCTTTGGAATGCAAAATTTGGAAAATTAGAAGCTTAATTATTTCCAATAAATTAAGGGACCCAAACATAGTGTGAAATTTTAAAGCTATACAATTTCCTACACTACATGTACATTAACTAATAAATTAGCTACATTGTCTAACATTCTCATGATTTTGAGAACCAAGTCCTGAATCTCTATATGTGTAGCCTTATAAGAAGCATCTACCTTCTTTGTCCTTTCCTTTGCAATTTGTATCTTGACCTATTTCTCTCTTCTCCTTGTTGCTTTTGCTTTTGAGGAGCAATTTCTAATTAAATCCTAAATTGGGTTACATGCATGAAGGCTATCATTTTATACCTCATCCTAGCATCACAAATGAAATGCTCATAATGACCCTCCTTATTTTTTTTGTACCCACATTTTGTAGGGTATCAACTTATTTAATAATAATTCCAAACCCTCTTTGGAAATGATTTGAAAATTTTAAAAAATAAATGTATGATAGGATAGCATACTTCTTGTAATTCTTGAAATGAGTCTTATCTCACTCATTAAGTTTCCATATGATCTCTAGAAAGTCTATTTTTTCTAGGATAGATCTTGGCAAGATGTGGGGTGCAATAGGGGAACCATAAACCCTAATGACTATGGAATTTAAGTAGAAGAACTAGTCACCCCAATTGTGGTCAACACCTAGATTTGGATATAGGTCCTTTGGTCTAAGGAATCTACTAACTTTCTCAGAAAACCTCCAATATACCTTTGGCCCACATTCCTTATTATTTCTCTAACAAAAAACTCTTCAAATATGTTATAATTGGACTTGTCACAATTACTATGAACCAAATATAGGTCCATTCTTACAATGGAGATAACCGTTTTTGAGAATCATGGGACTTGACTTGCATGCGAGAAGACCATATTTTCCTTCCATTGAAGAGTAGTATGTGGCATAGAAGAGAGTACCACTTGAAATCGACAATATCCTCATTGTCCCTAATTGCACATAGGGCTTTATGGATTCCATCAGATATGAAGGAAACATAATTGTAAGGTTTATTCACATCCATGTTTTGAATATCCACTACTATATCACCATGTTGATTGGTATTTGAGTCTTGCAATCAATTCCTAAGACTTAGCATAGTTCAAAGTAGTCCTCAAAGATATCATAATTGAATATCTCCAACTCTCCACTAGAAAACCTTCCCAATTCTCTACTTTTCCCTTTGGGCCTAAAACTAGGCAACCATTTAAAGTTGTAGTTGTCCCTTAGTCTTTGATACTCTTTGGTTAATGTTCCAAGGTCTACTACAAATTGAGCATTTTTGTCCAAATTAAAGACTTCACAAATATAATTTTCTTATCCAAGCTTTCCAAAAAAACACCTTTCTTACTGAAGATTTCCCTCTTCTCTAGGTTATTGGCCCTATCAATGGCTTTAATCAACTCAAAGTTTATGAAAAGTTTGGGGACCTCAATCTCCCATTTCCCAATGTCCATATGTTATAGATTGGTCTATCAACCAGACACTTTCTAAAACCATATTTAAAAAAAGTATAGCCATGGATTAGAATTATGGTGTCTCTACAACAATCATTCTTATCAATTACCATGTCATCCTAAATTCTAGAGCCTTGAGAAATTCTATGCCCTTTTGATGACCTAGAAAATTGAACCATTATATCTTCGTCTAGACTCCTTTTAGGGTGATCCCACAATACTTGGTCCCAAATTTGTGACATGAAAATTTTGGGAGGGAGTGACACATATTTCTTGAAATACATTCATTTGAAGGTATATATAAAAAACCTTCGATCAAAGATGGACCTTCGATTGAAGGTCAGCTTCATTTGAAGGTTCTAGTTAATTTAAAAAATAATAAAATCAGACCTTTGAGCGAAGATTACATTTTCTTAAAGGTATATTATTGTATTATTTTTTTAGTGTTATATTAACCAACAAACATAGTTGTTGGTTCATTTTAGCGAAACTGAAGGATCACTGCAATGTCTAGAGGAGGGTTGTCATTGATAGAAGAATTTTCATTGACAACTTTGAATGAAAGGTGCAATGGCAGGTTCAAGTAAAGGCATTAAGGTAGGTCCTCCATTCCCTCCTACACATTTTGTACTATAAAATTAAAATGTTAACTATTAATAGCATAAACCCTATTTGCACAGTTTCATTTTTTAAGGTAAAAATTGTAATATACAAGTATGGAGGTTTTAGAAATGAATCCTAATGCACATTTCAATTCATATTGTAATAAATCCTAATGCACAACTTAATTCATAATAGAGCTAAAAAATTTATTACAACTTTAATACTTAGTTATTATTTATTTATGCACATAAAATACATTCTAAATTCCTAATTTATTTGTATACATATTCACTTTAATTTAGTTGGAGAGAATTCAACCAAGAAATGGTCATACACATGTAGATGTAACTCAATAATTTATTTAAGGAACTGAGGGTTTAGGGTTTTAGAATTAGACTTTAGGACTAGGGATGTTTCATAGATAGTCAAATTACACATGTCTCTAAGATTTCTCAAGGATGGGAGAAATGCGATATATATATTATTTGTATTTCATCATATTATTTTGGACATGATTATCTACTAAACTTAGACTGGTATATAAAGATCTCATGAGGGGGATCTCCATTGGGGGAGGGTCCTAGATAGGACCTAAGGTTTATCATTGATGCACTTGGTGAGTAAGGTAAAAAAATATAGTAGAAAGGAATCTTATTAATTAATATAGTGGGAGAGAATTTGGCCAAAACATTTAATCATAAATTTAGCTCAATAATATTTAAGGTTTAAGATATAGGGTTTCTAGGGTAAACAGAACTTAGGGTTTAGTTAATTAGTAGGGAAAATAATGGTTTTAGTAGAGTACTTAGGAATGATAATGAGATCCACAACAAAAATAAATAAATATATTTAAAACATACTTCAATTGAAAATAATTTCATATTATTGATCATAATCTTATCTAGAAGATGATTTAATTGAAAAAAATCATAATTTATATAAAGTATGCATACCTTCTTGTCAATCATAATATCTTTACATCCTTTCTTCACACATTTTTTGTTCCCTTTATGTTGAATGATATCGTGTAGCCTTATTTTTCCTTGTCCTTTTATTTCCCATTTTCTTCTTTGTAAAATATTATCTTGATAATTCCTTTGCTAATTCTATGTTCCAAATTTAAAGCACTTGCAAAAATACCAAAAAGCAATTTTTTATTTTGATACTAAAAACAAAAAATATGACCTTATATATATACATAATTTGAATAAATTTTTAAATGCAAAAGGTTGGCTAAACTTAGCCTTGATTCAAAGTTTGACCACTATTTTTTAAAAATATTATTTTATTCAATGACCTTTGTTTGAAGGTCCTTTAATACTATTATTTTTGTTGGTTGAAATAACCTTTGTTCAAAGGAGCCTTCAATTGAAGGTACGTTTGAATGAAGGTAATATCTTCATTCAAAGGTACCTTCGATCGAAGGATCTTCAAACGAAGGGCCTTAACAAGACACTTTTGGTGTTTGCTTCAAAATTTCCTCAGAAATTCTAGTTTCAAACCTCAAGTTGGACCTTCAAATGTAATTAAATTGAAAAGATAATTTGCAAGATCATAGTCCTCAAAATGAGCTTTCCAACAAGTATAATTTTAGTACATGTTCATTTTATTATGTATTCAATTTTTAATTTTTAGTGGACATAGGTTTTTATCGAACATTAAGTTCTTCATTCTACATAGATGGAAAAATAGTATTTTTTGAAAAAAAATCCATGCACTAGGTATTGATGTCCATGTTTCACCAAAAAAAATATGTTATACACACAAGTTATGCTTGACAACATACACCTATGTCCATTTTATAATTACCCTAAAGTTTCAAAAATTAATTAAAAATATATATCTAACAAAAAAATATGAAAAAATATCCATGAACTAGATATTTGATGTTACAAATCTATATTTTGAAAATTAGAATTTTATCCTTTCTAGAAAAATGTTATACTAGACAACATAAATGTTACTTTTTAAAAATGTTGTTTACTATCAAAAAATAGTTATTAAAATTTACATAAAAATATTCATGATTTATTTAAAAATAAATAAAAAATAATATTTAGAATCTACTCACAAATTTCCACAAATCACTAGTTTGCATCATCTTCAAATTCTTAACATTTTAGCTACTATAGGTCTCAGAAAGTGAAAATTTAGTTAAAAATGAACATTGATATCAATGTCCATCTTGGCTAAAAAGTGGGACTCGTTATTGTGGGATTATCCTTTCATATTCTGGTAGATTACTATGATGTTTTATCTCCAATAAACTTTATGTTTGCATGGGATGACTTGTTTTTTACCCTATTTTATATGTATTTCCAACATTTTGTCATATTTGGGCATATTGGACATCTTTTGAATGCATTTTCCTTTTTATAGATGCACTAAGATAAAGTGCCACTTTGGTGTATTTTTTGGGGGGATTTCAAACATCTTGTTGTACCTTTTGTATTCGCACTATGATATAAAGTGTCATAGGTGGGTTGTGAGTGTCTTTGTTTTTCCATCACACTTTTTTCAAGTGAGCATTCCTTCCACAACAACATCAAATCCTAGTGATTCTTGCCTCATGTGTGTTTCTTGTTTGCGTATCATTTCTATTTGCAAGTACTTTCAATTGTGCATTCATATGTTCTTTGTTCTCCTACATGTACTTCTTGGTGACACACAATTTCAATGGACCTATCTTGGCTCTCCCTTTCCACATTATAGAGAGGTTTCTATTGTTGATGATAATGCATCCTTGGTTCATTTTAGAGTGAGCTACATATTTAGATTTTGTTCATATGTACTAGCAGATGCAATGACTAGTTACCCATGCATTAAATGATGAGATGGAGAATTTACCTTATGGAAACTCTTGTTTTCCTATTTTTGGAGGCAACCTTCTATTTTCACTTGATTAGTGTTCTTCAAACTATTCGTACCCATGCCATTTGTATCTTTTAGTTCCAAATGTTTTCCTTAATTTACCATTTGATTCAAGTAGTTTTGTTGGGGGCACTCATGTAGATTATTATCTTCTTGATCTTGATCATCATCTATTTTAGAGGATGTTCTTCATTTCAAGACTATATCAATCATCATTTGATAGTTTTTTATGGCTTCATTGTGCTTATGTCATGTTCTTCATGTTGCTATTCTTTTTTGGGATATTATTTTGGAGGATTCTTACTCCTTTATTCACCTTTTTATCTTTTGGAAAGGATTTTTTCTCATGAGGTTTTCTCTTTTTTCTCCAATTGTGAGAGATTAGATTTTTCATACATAGGTACCTCATCAATCCTTGTTTTTCAAGACCAATCACACATTCTTTTCTTTTTATGTATTGGATTTTTAGGGTTTTTAGCTACTCCATAAGTTTGTCTTGAGGGATTTTAGAGTAATCATGCATTAGCTAATTTAATTAATTAATCTTTAATTGATTGCTAAATTCATTTCATGCAATTAATCTAAACTTAGGATTGATTTTAATGTTAACTGAATTGGGCTTTTATTAGATCATTCTATCTCATCACATAAGATGGCACTTATCATGATCTAATTCATTTATCATTTAGGGTTGCTCCTATAAAGAACTCAACCTCATTGTATTATCTCTCGATCTCTTAGAATAATCTTGAGGTTCATTTTGTAATTTTTTTCTTGTTGATGCTATAGAAAATCATTATTTACAACTCTCTTTGTGTGGAAGGTTTTTTTGTTCATTATTTGAATCTTGTGTCTTGTTTTAATTCACAATTCTAACAATGTAGATATTATTTTTTTGATTGAAATAAATAGTGCAACAAGATTTTTCAATATATAATTTATAATAAACGTAGACTAAATTTATTTCAAAAGAACTACAAACTTATCCTCTAGTGTTTCTTCTATCAATAGTAAATGTGCAATAACAATATTTACCACAACTGCTCAATAATTTATTTGCATAAGCTTGCAACACATTCGGAAGGAAGATTTTGTTGCAAGGTATGTTCCCTTGGTCTCCCTATATTGTGCATTACACAATGGTTGGGTTCATGACATGGCTTAATCGCCTCTCATGGACTCGTTAACTCTCGTAGTTGTGTCAGGCATTAATAGGTCAATCTTTTGGTGCAATGACAACTATGCATGCAATAATTGGTATCAGAGCCCGAGTCATGGGTTTAAACCCCTCGCTTGTGTTGGGGAGATTGTTGCAAGGTGTATTCCCTTTGTCTCCTTATGTTGTACAATGAAATTCTTGGGTTCATGACATGGCCTAACTACCTCTCATGGATTCATTAACTCTCATTATCATATCAGGGATTAACAGGTCGATCTTTTGGTGCAACAACAATTATGTGTGCAATATGTTCAATTACAACTAACTTATATATCATATATGAAACACTATTTATAATTTGGATCATGCATAGGTCATTAATACAAATAAATCATAGCCTCTTCACAACCCTTTACAACATGAACACAACATTTATAAATGAAAGGTGAAACTTTGAAAGTAACTCTTGCAAGCAAGGTTTTTAACCTATACACAATTATCATTCTAATATTCTTTGCAAATCCAATGTGATCTCACCTCCCAATGATAGGATTATAAATCAATCCACCCCTAAGCTTGGGCCCATAAGTAAACTAGGTTTAGCAACACCACTCGACGTACAAACAACACAACATTTTAAAACATAAAACATGCATAAATTTTCCCAAGGAACCAAGATCATATCAATAATTTTATTATCTTGTTATAACTAAAAGAGGAGTAAGGAACTCTCCTATACAAGGAAATAATTTCAAATATTCTTGTATAGGAGAAAATTTGCACCCCTTGTGTAAATTCCACTTTCACATACCCTCACCTTAGAAAAACAAATTTGAAGGAAAAATTCCACATCACCAACCTGTCTTCCATCCACTTGGTGCATGTTTTGTGTGTCGGTGGGAGAATTATTGTCAGGGACATGAGCACGAGATGTGGACGTCTATGTGGTGTTCTACATTCCTACCAAATTCCTACCTCTAGAGTTCACAGGGATGTTACACACCTGATTGGGGTCAAATTGTAACACCTCTGTGTGACCATCCAACTTGAAATGACTCCTTTTGGCCTTCAAATCCATCCATTTTCACTTCACTTCATCTCTTACACACTCATTCAATATTCTACACACTTTGGGATCTCTTGAGCATACTCTTGAAGCATTCTACTAGCATTTTCACAACTTCAACATTGCAGCATCTTGATACTCTATCAACTTCACTCTTGCATGTGAGCCCACCATAGAAGTTGTGAGCTTTGAGTCTTGTGAGACCTCCCTTCACCACCATTGTGGATGTGGTGACTTTTCCAAAAAATTTGCATGCATTCTCCCTTCATTGTCCTTGAGATTCTTTGGGTGGAGGTGGTAACACTTTATCCCTCTCTTTGTGATTTAATAGAGCAGATTTTGTCCTTTATAGTGTTCAGTGCATTTTCTCCTCTCTTCTTTATCATATTTTCTACTCAATTTCTTTTTGGCTATTTGTGGAGGTTGAAACACCAAAGTGGGGGTTTGATTGAGGAAAACCCCTATACAGCCCCAACAATTTTCCCCTCTTGCTTCTATGTAGGTGAATGTGTGTGTGGAGCTCGTTGGTGAACTAGTGTTTCAGTGAGTTGGTGTTCATCACCCTAGTTCTCATCTACTTATTTTATTTTTTTTGTGTTTACTTTATGTCCTTCATTGTTCTATTTACTTCATTAAAACCTATTAGCTAGGTTGTCAATAGGTTTTCTATGGTTTCTCTATTGTACTTTACGTTTTCTAGCCGTATGGACACCAACACATTAGAGATATGCTAACACACTGCGCTATCATCCCAGACCTGCACTACTGTCCTCAAACATAGAGCTACCTAAGGCACAGTCTAGACTCCAGAAATTGGCTCATCTAGCCCCAACTAGAATTTTGGATCTACAAAGTGACAAAAGCACTTGAGAGAGCTCTTCATTCTTGATCCTCATCTTAAAAAATCCATTAGAGTGAGGTAAGTTATGGCAGCCCTCCACTCTTGGATTTCCATGACCTAGAGCCTTGATGCAGCTGGTCCCCCTCTCTTACATTTTTGGTGAACCCAACGTGAAGAGCATCTTTCCATTTGCCTATGTTGAGACTTTTTCCCCACACCTAGTGGTTCTTGTAACCCTAAGTGTTGTGAAGGTTTATGAGCATCACAACCTAGTCCACAACTTTTGGGTATGTTGTTAGGAGAAGCATGTGACACTTACTGATGGAGACGATGGTCACTTCTAGTTTCACCTCCAATTTTTCCACTGGTATAGCTACTAACTATACCATTGGTTTTCCCACAAATTATACTGATGAGATGGATTTCATAGAAGAAACCACTCGTGTGCCTACCCCTCCAACATCTCCTATGGCTTCGTCCATAGATGAGGATGATGTTGTACGTATTCCTATAGAAAACCTTATGGCATTAGATAATAGATTGCTAGACATTGTAAATAATTTATAGAAAGTGTCAAGCATGGAAAGATCCACTAGGCTTATTGGCAAGGTGAGATACTTTTAGGAAAGGATCGAATAGGCATAGATTTTCTATGAGGCCTTGTTGATCTAACTGAAGCTTATATCCCTTCGTATAGGCCTAAATTGGGTACCGCCTAAGGGGAAGTGCTTGATTCCTATGAAAGAAAAATATGCATTTTGATGCCCACCACATTCGTATGCATGGTTGAAACAAGGCCCTCGATCAGTGTCTCTTATGCTTCTCAAAATTCCAACACTCTCAAGGTGAGTAAAACACCCCTTGGGTTTAGTTTCACCCCTCCTACTACCCCTGGTAGTTGAAGCTCTGGTGGAATGAGTGGCAGTGGCTTTGGTAGCGGAGGTGGTATTGGTGGAGGAGGCTTTGGCAGAGGCCATGGTGGTGGTTTTGGTAGTGGAGGTGGCTCTGGCGGAGGCCCCACCGATGGTGTTGGCTCTGACAGTGGTCACAATAGTAGTCCCAGAGGTGGCTCCAAAGCTGGTTCTAGTGGTGGTGGTTTTGGAGGTTCCACTGGTCCTTTGTCATCTTCTGACCCTGTCTTGAATGCCCTTCTTCAGAACATGGGTTGAATGAAAAGCTAGTTGGCAAGCCTTTCCCAGGCCTCTTCCTAGCCTATCTTTCAGCCTGTCTTCCAATATAGCCCATTGTCAGTAATGACCCTGGGTACCTTCTTGCAAGGAATGGAGATTCCCAAATTTGAGAAATATGGTAGCAAAGGGGACCCACAAACACATGTGTCTACCTTTAATTCCATGTGTACAAATTTATTCCATCATGACACTTTGATAGTAAAATTATTTCCCTAATCTCTCAAGGATATATCACTCGAATGGTATCATTCCTTTCCCAATAGTTCTATATTTTTGTTTGATCAACTTGTAAATTAGTTTCTCCAACAATTCCAAGTTAACATCGATCTGAAGATGACCTACTCGGATCTTTTCTGATGTAAGAAAGGGGATAATGAGAAGATAATTGATTTCATAGCACGATATCAAGCAGTTTTTTCATAGATCTTGTACCTACTACCTAATTCTATTGTGTAAAAGGTGTTCATAGGAAACCTACAAAGGCCTTCATAGGAAAAATGTGCCCTTATAAAATACCCTTCCTTCAAAAATATGTGTCACATTGCAATAATATCATCAAATGGTAGTTTGGTTTTGGGGATCCTCCTCGCGCTCTCGTTCAAAAGGAAAACCATCATAGCAATCTTAGGAAAAGGTAAAGTTGTTGTGAATGTAGCCATCGTGACAAGTGATAACAGCCTCAAACGCAATAGAAAGTTTACAAAGTTAGCAAAATCTTATTCTTCCATCTTGCAAAAGTTATTGAAGGATAAGATCATAACCTTGGAAAACCCTCGACCTCTCAAGGAACCCTATCCTAATTGGTATGATGCAAATTCTTTTTGTTAGTACCATTAGGTTAACAGCCATAATATCAAACATTGTATGTTCTTGTGTCACAAGATACATGATTGCATTGATGATGGTACCATTTGTCCCGATAGGATGAAACAAAATGCAAATAAATCAATGGTGAAAGCCAATAGTGAGTTGCAGATATATATATAGAACTGTTTTTGTCTCACTTTGCTAACTTAATTATTGATCCCTCTGATTCCTCTACTCAACACTCGCCGTACATTAACATGGTCTTAGTTACTCCTTCCTCATAACCTACGACTGGTTCACCAAACATGGCATTCACCTCACTGGACATGCCCTTGAACAAGCAGCCCTCTCCCCTCTACATTTATGCTTGCCTCAATGGGGACATTGTGACAAGGGTCCTAGTTGACCCCACGAGCTGAGTGAATGTTATTATAGAGGAGATGTTATGGATTAATTCATTGTAGAGAGAAGAGTATGAAGAAACAAATTCTACCATTTGTACACACGATGGCCTCTCTCTCAAGCTATATGGCTCAATAACTCTTTCCATCCTAGTTTGACCTAGGGTTGTGAATACAACCTTTGATGTTATTTGAGAATCTAATTTGTTTAGGGTAAATTTAGGCATCTCATGGATAGCTTCCATGAATAGAATCACTTTTGTCATTCATAAATATCTAAAATTCTCCCATGAAGGTTTTGTGCAATTTGTGCATGACACTAGATATTAGCCATTGGTATCCTATGGGGGATATTCATTAGATCATTTTTGGCCCACCCCAGTCAATTTGTACCCCCTGAGAACAAACCTACTTTACTGAAACTATGTGAAGTATAAGACCGAGTGTAAGGGATAGCCGAAAATGACCCCTCTAGTAGTGTAGCAGCAAGTTGGCTTGTCTTCTTGAAAGGGAAAGGAGAGGCCTCCTCATCCTCGGGGTGCCTCTTCTACTCCTCTTTTCAAAGAAGAGTTTTTGATGTTCACTCTTGGATTCCATATAAGAATTTTGATGGTGCCTACTTAGCATAAATCCAAGATTAGGATATTGGACCTTCCTACTATGCCTCTTGGGCTTTGGCCTTACCTTTATGGTAGAAGGAAGGGTCCCTGCAACAAATCCTCTATGTCTTGGCCACCTACCACTCATGCTCCTAAAGCAGTGAATGGGAAGAGGCCCACTACCAAGGCACTAGAGATGATTCCCCCTTGTTTCTCAACCTCCTCTTCCTCCTCCCGTCTAAGAGTTTTTCACTCTATTGGAAATGGCTGTGATGGACACCCCTATGGCTAAGCAGGAGCCTTTCATTCCTTCTCAACTCCCATCCTCTAGTTCCTAGAGTCATAGAAACCACCTTGCACACAAGCAAAAGGCTCTGGTGGCTGAACAGGCCACTTTGTAGAGGAAAGAAGGGGATTTTACCACCCCTATTTCAGGGCATCTTGTTGCATCCTCCTCTCATGTCCCATCTACCCTGGTTCAATCAAACTTAGTTCTACTTTTAGCTTATGATGCGAGCATAAACACCCCCGACCCTAAAAAGGTGTAGGTGTTTATTAAATTCTTATTTTATTCTCCAACAATCTCTTTTTTTGTGCCTAATATCCTCTTGGCACATGTATTCTTTTCCATTGATTTAATTTTCCTAAAATTAAATCATAGCCCTCCATTTCAAATTTTACTCTAATTATTCCCTAACCCTAATTGCTAGTTGTCATATTCAATCTCAGCCTTCTATCTTAGGGCATTTGTCAATTGTTAATCTTGGACATTCATCCAAAATTTGACTTTCTATAAAAAGGCAAGGTCAACCTCATTTTGTCACTTCATGCTTGCAAATTTATGAGTACACTTGCAATTTCTTGAGTCAAATCCTTCAATATTTTGCTTGGGTTTTTGTCATAGATCATAGTTGCTCATGAAAATTTGAGGCCAACTACTATTTATAGAAAAATGGAGAAGGGAAATGAAGGTGAATCATGAAGTGCATGAAGGATTTTTTCAAATTGTTCCTTTGTTTATGCTTTTGGCTCCTTTGTACTTAATTTTTCACTATGGTTTAGTTTGTTTATGTTGTTTAGTTACATTGGTGAACATGATGTGAAGGACAAAAAAAATTTAGATTCCATATGGATTTTTCGTTTTTGCAGGTTTTAGGTATAGTTCAATGCAATTGCAAAATCCAAAATGATGCAATCACAGGCCGAATGACCCAACTGCTTTGCATAAGGGATCATTTAGATTTCATTTAATTTTTAGTTATTTCTATTAAATCTAGGTCATTTAGCCTTCTAGTTTATCAGTCTAACCCTAGGGTCATATCATAGGCATCATTAGACCATTTGTTTTTGGTAGAGTTTATGCTATTTTATAGGTTCAGGTTAGTGCGTTGCAACTAGCTATCATTCACCGCATTCGTGTTTCTGGTTCACCACAATTGTTAGAAACCAAAGCCGCATTTGTTCTAGTGAACAGCAGTCAACATCTTGTGAGTTGTAGTCGCAATTTCTTGAGACACATTTGATCACTCCCATGAGTTGCAACTGTCTGTTTAGGGTTTTTTTTTAATTTATGCCAGTATTTTTCAATTTTTTTTCCTTTCTATTTCAATAGACTAGGGTTTTCTAGTTACTAACATTCTATTGGCAGCATGTGGCAAGTTTGAGGAGGATACTAACTTTGTTTTGTTCATTTTTATAATTTCCTTCATTTTTAAGCTACAAACAAACAACTACAACTTTCATTTCACATTCATGGCTTAAAATGAACTACATTTACATTCATTGTGTTTAAAAATAACACAACTTTCATCTACACTTATCAAGGTTAAAACGTACTTGCATTTTTCATATTGGGCTAAAAAGAACCTTGCTTTTAAGCAACAAACAAACAACAACTACAACTTGCATCTCACATTCATGGGTTAAAATGAATTAAATTTACATTCATTGGGTTTAAAAAGAATGCAACTTCCATCTACACTCATCAAGGTTAAAATATACTTGCATTTTTCATAGAATTGGGCTAAAAAGAACCTTGTTTGTTTCACAATAAACTGGGTTAAAATTTACAAGTGTTTGGTGTGTCTTGTGGTATGGTAGTGATTTCTTAGTGTGTATGCACTTCTCTTGCACCTCATAGAGATCTAGAGAATCAAAATAACTTAGGTATTATTGCTTTGCACCCCCACATTTTGGATTTGGGCATTAAAATGAACAACCTTGCAAGTGTGAAGTGAAAGCTTTGTGTATGCACTCTCCTCACACCTTAGTGTGATCTTGGAGATCAAAAATAGTTTTCAATTCACTTTTTTTTACCCATCATTAGAGAGTCCTTCTTGGTGGGAAAAGAGGTAGTCACCCCAAGGGATTGACCTCAAGCAGTACGGGTCTAAAGCCAAGTCCTTTCAAACTGCTATATAAATTTGTGATTGCAAGGAAATTTTACACTCAACAGGAAGTGGTACGTGATAGCTCTCCCCTAGTATCTTTATGATGCAAAAATAATTGTTCTAAGGGTTGGGAAAAATCCTAAGGGAGTTTATCATAGTATCCCCTAAACCAGATGCCCTTACTAAAAACCTTTGTGTAGAAAACCAAACTCCTACCTATTGGCGCAGGAGGTCAAACCTTTGAGGTTGTCCCATACTTTTGCGGTTCATTATAGCGATGGAAAATTTCTTGAGATCCTTGTGGTCTTAGGGAATTCAAAACTTGGTATGCCTGAGAAGTGAGTGCACTATAAGGGGGAGATAGTGCTACCAAGTTCCTAATTTATCCGCTCTGAATAGGCATGGCTGGAGAAATCCAAGTGGGAACCCAACGGATATTATCCTTTCGAACCATAGGATTTGTGCTTGTTTTCAAAGTGATTGTATCAAATGACCCAAGACAAAAACAAAGTTTTTGTTGAATTAATTAAAAAATAGGCACCTCTTCAATCTAGAAAATCATAATCAAATTGGAAACAAATTTACAACCTTGTCAAAATTATAGAAAAACCAAACTTTGTTCACTATGAACCACAACTAAGACTCTGTAAATCATAATCAACTGTATTTCAATGCATCTATTCAACCTACAATGCAACTACTGATAAAAGACACATTTGTTAAACCTAAAACACAAATGTTTTCTGAAACAACGCAACTATGACCTTAAATGCCACAACCGCTTGTCACTCAAAAAAACAACTGTCGCTGCCACAATCCAGAATCAAACATTCAAGATCTATCTCTGACCACCTTATCATAGTGATCTCTATATGAAAACCAGAAAGATTTTCTCAAGCTTTCCACCATAGCACTCTTTAGTTTTTCATTTAGTCTTAACAATAGGCATACCATTGCAAACTTTAGCTGCATTTTAGGATTCCTAATCACCTTCAGCTTAGTCAAACTCTTAGGTCACTATCTTTACAGATTTCAAAATAGGAAAACTTTCCATACTTTGTACAAACCTTTGCTTCAAGAAAATATTTTCATTGGACAAAGTCACTTGTCACACTTATAGTCTTTGTCATTTTGTGTGAGTCCTTTCTAGCTCATAAGTCTAGTTTTGGAAACTCACTTTCTCTCTTTTTCATTTCACTTGGTCTCACAAAAGGTCCTTTGACAATTCAAATTAAAGCATTGCCTAAAGTTTGGATAGTTAGTAACCTTTTTTCAAATCTCCCAAAGTTAATTACCTTTAGAGATTTCTTACACCTTGCATTTATAACACTTCCATACCATATTTAGACATTGCCATAAAATATCAAAACTCTCTCATTTTAAGACACCATCATTTGTCACCTTGCATTAGGCACTCTTCTTAGACATCCTTTTTCACCTTGCATTAGACATTCCTCTTAGAAATAATTATCACCTTGTATTAATCATTCCTCTTAGACATTATTATCACTTTGCATCCCTCATAAACATTATTGTCACCTCACATTGGCCAACCAAACATCCTCTTTGGACATCATTGCATTAAGACACTCCCCATTTCTTATTCCAAAAAGACCAAAAATATAAGTGCATTAGCATTGATTCTTTACATAAAAAAACATAGACTTAGGGTCTAACAGTCCATCCATAGACTTAGTTTCATATCATTTTCATTTTCCCTTTTTTTTGTTTGAACAAATATTTCATGGTTGAGACTAGATTACAAAAAAGGACAAGAGACATGGACCTTTTTAGAAAAGAAGATGACCTTTAGAACCATACTAGTGACATGAACCTAAATACCACTTCACATACAACTCACAACCATACCAACATAGGATCTACCTCATGTAGACAAATATTTTGGCTTCCAAAGGTCTTTCTAGCACTTTTAGGGTTTTTCAACTAAAAGGGGAAAGATGGAACAAAACGCAATGTTCACATTCAAAGATTAATATTATATGGATGTGATATGTCTAAATAAACTGATTTAAATGCATAAAACTAATGAAAGATATTGATTATCAAATGGAAACTATTGAAATGCAAGATGTTTGAAAAACACATTGTGATATGTAGAAAACAGCTAGAAATGAATGCAAATTGCAACAGAAATGGATGAAACTGAATGTGTGCACCTGAGATCTTGTTGGAGACTGGAAATGGCATCTAAAATGTTGATGATGCTAATTTTTAGGCTTGGTGGGACTCATTCACCATTCTGGATGAATCAATCCTAGTTCTGGGAAACTATTCTAGAACCCATTTCAGACAAATGGGTACCCAAAAATGCAGAAAACCAAAATCAGACCTGGAAGTGGGACTCATTTTCCACCCATGGTGAATGAGTCAAATTTTTAATTTTTGAATATTCAAAGGTGGAAATAGGAGCCTTCGGTCTGCACTTTCTGCTTCTTTAGGTGTCTAGTTTTGAAAGTATCAAATTAGGGCTTGAAAGTGACTTTTTGTTGATATTTTTCCTTATCCAATGAAGAGATGACTTGAAAAAATTTACAATGCAATATTCAATGATTTCTAAGCCTCCAAGATTCCTAAATCTACAAATACACAAGAAGAGAATAATAAATGTTGGATGTTAGGGCATGCGGGTTTGCCTTGGTCAAACCCCTTTATAGGTAATTAAACCAAAATGAGAAAAGAATGTAATGAAGCATGCAATAATGGAGTTATTACCTTCCCATAATGATTTATCTTGAATGTCTACAATAAAAGATGAAGAATCTTGCCTTGAATTTCTTAGGAAGCTATCCTGATGACTTGGAATGATGAAACACTATCTTGCTTGACTTGATAGAGAAGATAGATGATGAATGAATGATAAGAGATGTATGAATGAGTTAAGAGATTAATGGGGGTTGAAATGGATGGAAAAACACACACTTATTCCCTAATTACCCAATAAGACAACATCACAAGCTGACATAAGGTCTTTTTGGATAAAAACCTAAAAGAAAATTTAAATTATTTTGAATTTAGAGCCAAGAGGGACTCATTCGCCACCCATGGCGAATGGGTCCCAATCTAGGCTTGTAAGTGGTGTCAAGAATTAAGTTGCATTCAATTTTTTGTCGAGTTTAAATTCAAAAATACACTTAATTAAGTGTTATGAGTGCATAAAGGGGTCAAATAAAGCATAAGAAAGGTGTAAATAGTGATGGCAAGTCTAGAAAAGCATGAAAGCTTGTTACAAGACTTTAAAACACTTTGAAATAGGACTTGATAAAGGATAAAAAGGTGATTTTAGATGAATTATAATGAGAAGAGTCTAGAAAAGTGCAAAAATGTCTTACAACACTTCACAACACCTTCACAAGACATCATAATTTGAATATTTAGGACCTAATGTGAATGCATAAGTTGCATTGTAACATTAAATCAAAGAAAAATAAGCCAAGCATCATGAGAGAAAGACCTAAAAGACAATGAAAATGTCAATGATCCATTTTTCTATGGTACACCTCCAACAACCCTTTCAATGACACAAACATTAGAAATCTATCACACAACAATACTTTTGAGGAATTCATTCAAAGAGACGCAAATGGAAATATATTTATAGAAGACCTAGAGGTTGCTACCCAAAATCCAAAAGTAGCTTCTTTTGTAGACGAGTTAATCATGTTGGACCCATAATGATATTTAGCCAAAATCCTACATGAAGGAGTTATATTACCACATGGATTTGATGTCAACACCTTGAGAGAAGCATCACCTGGTCCCAACACACAAACTATTCAAGCTCTCTCAACACCACAACATAGCACTACCACTACTTATAGTAGCATGACAACTCAAAGTGCAACAAACACAATCAATACAACATCTACTTTTAGGACATGAACTATATCACAAATCATGTCACAACCAATGCCACAAGTGTCTCAAACTATATCACAAACTTTTGGATCAACATTTTCCACATTTAGATAATCATCCAATTCTATGGGGACATCATCATTTAATCCTTTTGCAAGAAAAAAAGCAAGAAAAGTCTACATTCATGGACCTCATACCATGTCACAACGTCCTCAAATAAACACAAACACTAGTGGTCATCAAGGTCCTCACATTAACACAAACACTAGTGGCCCTCAAAGATAAAACATGAACTTCACATATGGTGATATCTATCAATTTGGATAAGGAAACCAAGCATCACAACACATGAGCATGTCACAAACAAGTTACACCCTGCTTGGTCATCAAAACACACATGGACAACACATTCCCCAAATACAATTCAACACTACTAGATCAAATATCTCAACATAAACTTCCAATATTTATACACATGCTCAACATCAACACATTCCAACTCAAAATATGTCATCACAAAAAATGGGATTACATGGGATACCTATCACCAACATGTGTGATTCCACCAACAATCCAATAGTGGATGCATTGACTACCCAACTAGCTGCCTTACAAAATCAAGTAGAAAACATGCGGCTATCAAAAAACAAGACTTATACATCCTTTGAGTTACATCCATATCCATTTGACACAAGCTTCTACATGCCACCATTTCCTCTAGGATATGTGGTCCCAAATTTCTCTAAGTACAAAGGAAAGACAAACCCTATTGAGCACATAAGAGAATTCAAAACCAATTGTGTATACATGGCATATGAACACACTTATTTGATGAGACCTTTTTCCTAGGAGTCTCACAGGTCCTGCACTTGATTGGTTCGCACTTTTTCCTAAAGGGATAAGATCATGGGATGAACTTGCCAAAAAATTTCTAGAGAACTATGCCTATAACATTGACACTGATGTTACAATCACCACACTATGTAAGATGAGGCAAGAAGCATCTAGTGAAACATTCATTCCTTTATTTCAAAGATGGTGTTAGCTCTCAAAAACGTAGGTTTGAACCACAAAAGGTTGCCAAGCTTTTACAACGTTTTAGGGTAACAGAACAAGGCTTGAAAAAATCAAACCTTCTACTCTTCAAGTGCTGCTAGACCTAGGTGGGTGAACCTATCTTGAACAATGCAGGCTTATCTTATTATTATCCTTTTGATGTGCTTTGTCCACAATGGTAGATAACAGTGAAAAAATGAAACCAAACTCGATAACTTCCTTCTTATCTAAATCCTAGAATGCTTAATTAACTGATAAAAGAGATTGAATGAATTCAAATAATGAAATTGCAAAGACCAGTGCTTTATTGGGTATGCGAAGTCAAATGAAACAGAAGTGGGCAACTTATTCTCGCAGAAAATCAAATTGCAGGCATATGATATGTTCATAACTTGTATAAACAATCCAAGATTATGACTACTGAGCTCTTCTTTAATAATCCAAATGAATCTTCTTGATTACTATGATAAATGAAAAGGATTTAATCCCTTCTTAAGAGAACCAGTTAATTAATCACACAAATGCAGCAAATGTGCACAGATAAACTGAAAATAAACTTGTTATTCCAATTTAAACAACCAGAAAAAATCAAATTGGAGACAGCTTCAGCAATACTTTTCAATAAGCTTAACAGAAAATTGATACCAAAAATAACATGTCACACTAGCTGAATTTCATTGAAACCACCATTTAAGAACATGCACCATGGTCTCTAAAATGAGAACTTTATTCTACCGTGCCCATTCCTAATCTACTGTATCTATCTATGATATCTTTTTCTTTTTACAATCCGGGTGCCGTATATATACACCAGCATTAGAAAATATAATGCTTCAAATTCATGTCGTCCATCGAAGAAATCAGGCTCAGGATCATGTCGGCCACAACAGTATTTAGAATTTCACATGTCGGCCAACAGCTTTTGAAAATTTTATTCACCAACCAATCGCCAAGACAATCCGCAAGTATGCCGAAGGAAAAATAACGTCAATCACCACTTGCCAGTGTTCCCCTATTCCACATTCACCATGACCATGCATATCTCTCACCGATATAATCCTTTCATTTTGTTCACTGTCGCCGTAGCTTATTGTTCTCAGTGAGACCTCATGTAGACTTCATCCTGTTTCACTAAAAGTCATTGCTTACCCTGGGTCGCCATAGCACCTTGCTTGTTACACCAAGGTCAAAGGATATTCCTCTAATTCTTTAAGTCTCGCTGTGACCACACAACATCAATGAGACTCCATAGTGAGTTAACTTCATTCTGCCGAAAGCCTCGAGCCACAATATATCACCAAGACATCAATGTTCATAAGCTGATAGAAACCCTTCGTCTCATGTTTGTCGCTATAACTTGTAACTGTCGAGGAAACCTTACGTATATTATACAATGTTTCACCAAAGGCCTCTCACCCAACTCCGAGTCACTAAGACAAAGCACCTCCTATGCCGAAAACCATTCCCCACTCACTATCACCAAGACAATACAGTATCGACGAGACATCTTGAAGACAACACCATGTCATACCGAAATACCTTGAAGTCACTCGTGTTCACCAAGACCAAAATATTTTCATACCGATGGAGTCTCCATATGCATTATCGGCGAGACCAAGGTCATTCACCAAGACGATATATCAAAAGCCCCAACTCACACCGTAATGTATCCCTTAAGCACCAGTCGGTGAAACAAATGGAAATCGTTATGACCTTATACCGAATACCCTCAGTCCGGCCACAAAGAACATTCAATGTAATTATCAGTGAAACCACAAGAGCTCGCCAAGATGTTAAATAGAAACAAAGTCTTACACCAATAAAAACCCACTTTGACCAGTCAGTAAGACAACACAATTTCAGCGTGACATTACAATGACACCCAAACTCTTTCCAAAATTTGCATCTTCTAGTCGCTGAAACCCTGTGAAAGCTATGCCGACAACCACATGTAGATAAAATCTATTCACTGAGAAACCAGATGAGTCTTGTCGATAGGCAATATAGACTCATGCAAGCTGAAACACGCAAAATGGATCAGGGAGACATATAACATGATGTGAATCATGCAAGACTCGATGGATACAATGGACGAAAAATGAGTAGAATGATAGGAAAACAAACCCTAGTGTTTTAGGATGAGGACCATATGGAAACTTAGGGTCAAGAAAAATATGTGAAAATATTGCAGAAATTTATAGCTCCAACAGTGGCTCTGTCTAGGGATGAATGATAGTCAGATCATTGCAAGGATCCAGAATCTTAGGTGAGCAGACCAGACACAGAATGAAGAACTAGTGAGCAGAAACGGAATGAATGGAAATGGAAATGAATACAAAGAATGCAAGATGGAAGTGAAATGGATGCAAAATGAATGCAAAATGGAGGTGAACCAGAAGCCTAAACTATTGCGCATGGAAAATAATTTTAAAGAGGATACATAGGAGTTGTACATGCACTGGCAACCCTTAATCCTCTGTGTTTTAATTTCTCATGTTCTGATCTATTACAATCTGAAACTCCAACCATGCTTTCCCCTATCAAAAACCTGGTTTTCTCTTGAGTTCAACAGATTCCTCTTGAAGACACAGATGCAATCCTTCTTGTCACTGTTATTGTAAGTTTTTAGAAAATCATCATGCTCAGCTTGGACCAACTTCCCAACTGTATTTAGTAGTTTATATTCTCCATCATCAGATAAAACTCTGTTATCTTCAACATACAAAATGCAAACATATTCAATACAACACTTTGTATTATCTTTCCCACTGTCATGTATTATGAAACATTCTCCCAGCTGTATAAAAATTTCACAATCAAAGTGCTTCACTTGAGAAACAAAATGTTTTGTTATGTCAACACTGTCTAAAACACACAAATCTGAAACCTTTTGCACCTCTTTAGTATCATTATTTGGAATCAACATTAGATCATGACTCATATCCTCAATATCATGCATATGTGAAATAAAATATGAACTTCTATCATCCTTGGTATGCAAACAAATGTCTTTTTCACATGAGTTAGAAATCTCAAAGTCACATACCTCATCCTAAATGGAAACAGACTTTTGATTAACACCATCAGTATCACCATCACTCCAAGAAATACTCAGGGAGTCATAAGAATTTTTACACAAAGATTCTTTACTATCAAAACAAAAGTAAGCTAGAGACAAAACTTCAAGATCATCTTTATGTGCACATCCCTGGTGTTTAGAAGTAAACCAATCTGCAATCTGTTCACTGACAAGTGAACAAGTCTCTATATTTTCATCACTACAATTAAACTCCTCACTTTTGTCATCTTCAAACATAAATTCAATACCATCAGAGAATGGGAAATCAGAAACATCATCAATGCAGTTATTTATTCCATCATTCTGCTTGTCTAAAATTATTTCCTCCTTTTCATAGAATGGATTTGAAAATATTTGAAACTTACTCATTAACACACCTTGGAAAAAAATCATTTGATCTTCATTTAACTCTTCATCATACAACGAGTTTGAAAAATTTTGGAAATCACTTTCAAATATACAAACCTCATCATAATCAAATGTAACTTTATAACTTTCAACTACAGCCAGAGGTATTGTACACTTACTAACTGATGAATCAACATTTCCCATTGCCTCTTCATTCAGATCCTCATAAGAAGTAGAAGAATACCTTGACTGCAGATCAGAGTCCTTAGGTTCATCATTAGCATCAAAATATTCATTGGATTCCTCACAACATGCATTGCTCTCTCTGTGATAATCTATTGTGCAAGATAGATACCTTGCACCTTCACCTTTCTCATGCAGGCAATCCTATGAGTCACTCTAACTTGCACATGTCTTATCTTCTGTTGGATGCATCATCTGATCAACTTCTCTATACTCATCAGAAATAAAACAATTGGATTCAACATTGATAGTATTCTCATACCTTATTCCCTGGGATAACACTCGAATGAAGTCAAGAGAGGAGCCCTCTGCCATAGTGCCTTTTTTTTGCTCCAATGTTATCCCTTTGTTTCCTTCCTTCTAGTCGGCAATAGTTAGTCTCTCTATCTCTTCCTCAGTAAATCTCTTCATACTGTATTGGGCAGGGACCACAATAGAATGTGGCATTGTATAATCCTCTTCATAACCAGAACGGACCTGCTGTTCAACCATATGAACATTGTACTTCTGATCTGAAACATCATATTCATAACCTTCATCCTCCAAAGGTGAGTTCCTTTCCACAACATGGTGAAAGGTATTTGAATTCAAATAAACTTTGTGATCCTCTTCATTGTTTTCCAATAGTATTCCCTCCTCATGTATTCTTCAGGCTACAACACAATGATCTGGGGAATGTGGCTTATCACAAAAATCACAAAAGTAATTGTTACTTACCATATAGGTTCCTTTCTTGCTCAATGGATCAGGAGTTCCCTCACTTCCAGGCCTAGCTATTATAGGTTTGTTGTCCTTCCAATCTGTATTATAAGGCATGACATGCAACCTCGGCCTTTCGTTCCTGTATATGTTGCTTTGTTGAGAAACCCTAGGAATATCTCTTTTATAGATTATTCCAGCAGCCTTCTTATTGTTTTCAATTGTTTGTGCCATCTTTTGTGCTTCAGCCAAATTTTTTGGGAATTTATTTCTCAGCTCATACCCTATCTTTGGATAAAAAGCATTCAAATAAATACTCAGTGCTACGAAATCTGGCAACTTTGATCTAATAGGTATCCTATTTTGCAACTTATTGAATCTCTGATTGAAATCATAGATTGTATCACTTTGATCTTTCTGAATGTGCAATAATTCGTGAAGAGCATAATCTGGCACACTTAGATTCCCAAACTGCTCGAGGAATTGATCTTGAAATCCTTGGAGAGAATCAATAGAGACAGCTGGTAAGCTGATGAACCAATCCCTAGCATCTTCAACAAGTGATATCATGAATAGCTTCATGCGTAAATCTTCATAGGGCACATCCAAATCTTGGATGAAAGCATTGAAACTTCTTAAATGATCTTTAGCAGTGATTGCATCACACCATGTAAACTTTAGAACAATACCCCTCCAACTGCCATCCATTGGATAAGGGGATAATGGAATCCCTGCCAAATCAAACTGTCTGATCATAATTGTATGCAGATGAGGGGGCACTAGGCGGATACGGATGCTGGTATTATTGCCTCCATTTCACTTACAGTTAAATCAGGCAAGATAATCAAATGTAAAATCTTCAAAGGCAAATGGGACATTCACACCAGGGTAGGGACTCTGCATCTATTGCTAGGTCACGAGGAACTCAGTGGGAGAAGCTACCCTGGGAGTATTCGGCATGAAAAAGTAATCTAAGGAAAAAGTCACAGGACTCTCCTACTGTCTGGCCAACTAACTGTTGTTTTATTCAATCCTGAGCAGGTCGCTGAGACCTAGTTTCTGTCATGTCGAACTAGCCTGTAGAGCCTATTGCCATAACAAAGAAGATTCAGTATGACATCTTGCTGCGTAGACTTTCCTTGGCCGATAGGCCATTCATTCGCTATTCGGTGAGACTCTATGCGACTAAGGGCTTCAGGGAGACCTATAGTGCTCGGTGAGAAGTCCCAGCAAAGGTTGATGTCTTATCAACTTCACCCGGGTTCCCCTTGACATAAGGAGATAGCTTTGCTAGAATGTCATACCGAAGTGGAGATGTCTCCCCAAAACAAAGCAAAGCTCAGCCAAGTGCGAAAAGATTCGGCAGGATGTCTTGCCGAAGGATAGGTGTCATGCAGAAGAGATCAAATGAGGTGGCATTGGCATAAGTCTCACCAAACATAGAGGTTTCGGCACAACATTTCGAGCTTGACAGGAAGTCTTAGCGACCAGTTTTTGTCTTGCCGATGATGCGATGTCTTCAGTATGATTCTGGGCGACAAATGGACATTTCAGCAAAGGTAAATGAAGTCACTCAGAGATCTTAGCAAAGGTGAAAGTCTCAGTAGGAGGTCTTAGCAAAGGTTAAAGTCTCAGTAGGAGGTCTTAGCAAAGGCGAAAGACAAACCTTGATAAAGAAGATCTTAGTAGGAGTCCTGCCGACACAAGGAACCTCAATGTAACTATGAGGACTTCGCCGAAATGTCTCACCGACATTCAGTGTCTTGTTGAAAGGGGAGAAGAACTCAGAAAAGTGCAAGAGTTTGGCATAAGTCTCAGCAAAGGCAAACGAATGGAGCTTGGCAAGAGTCATAGAGCTCAGTATAGAGTCCTGGCGACAAGCACATGTAACGGCAAGGATTTTTACTTCGGCGTATGTCTTGCCGAAAGATGAAGGAACCACCAAGAATGGAGGAAAGGCCTCGCCAAGACTTGAGGTTTTCGTAGTAGTGTCTCGGCATAGCAAAAGGAGTTCGGGAAGACCTCTTCTCAACCGGTGGGATTCTTAACAAAAGAAAAGAAGAGCTTGGATAGAATGAAGATGAGGTCAACAGGATGTCTTGCCAACCAGGCAAGCTTTCCCCGAACTCAAAGCAACCTTTCGGCGGAGCAAGGAGACTTCGATATGGGGTCTCAGAGAATGGAGTGGTCTTGGTCATGAAAGTGGATGTCGATATGATAGAAGAGGAATTAGTATGATCGTTAGGGCTCACTGAGAGCTCTCAATGATGGCTCCATGTCTTGCCAACGCTTGTGGGAAGATTTAACCGCATCGGGGAGACACGATTAGTGTCTCACCAATATGTGGTTCAACAGGAGATTTTTGACCGCCCAAATGATCTACATGGAGTTCACTCAGCCAGTTAGAGAGATCTGAGGGTCAACTATGGTGGTTTGAAAGGCATTAACAGGAATGAGGGGCGGCATGTCTCTATTGCAGGATCAAAGCATTCATGGTGCGGCCGAAGTAGCTCAACTGGACATGATGGATCGAATAAATGTGGTAGCTGAAAGAATATCTAAAAAGGGCTTCTAGGAGTGGTTCTTCACACTGACACCAACAACAGGGACATGCAAGATCTTCAGCATTAACTCGCCAAAAGATCTGGGGGAAAATCTATCCCAAATTAGGATATTTTTTGTAAGCCCTAAAGGGCCGATGTATAGTCTATATATAAGGCATTTTTTGCCTTTTTTTAAAAAAGGAGTTCTGATTGCACATCCGGAGGAGTTAGTGATTTTTCAATCAATCCTTTCTTAGTCAATGTATGTTTTCTGTAACTCGACTGGAATCTAGAATATAACACAGAGTTTACCTGGAATCTATTGTTAAATGTTTTGCATTACTTTCATTTCTATATTTTAAACTATACAAGTTCTTAACTGTGTTTTCTGAAAATCTATATTCATACCTAAGGCTGTGAGAATCATTTTTCCTTCCTGAGATATGCATGTAGAGCAAGCCTATTGAGAATACTATATGAGTTTAGAAGGGGTTATGTCAAGTTAGTGAAAAACACTGTCTTTTCTTTCTAGTGTATGTTCTTCCTGTGTCTGTTTTCCATTATTTCTCTTTAACTCGGTGTATCACCATAGAAATGGTTCATATTAGTTGCATTATTTGTATCCTTCCCTTCTCCTTTTACCTTCACAGAATCAGTAGTTTTAGGTGACACCAAAGGAAGTTGGTCTTCTCCGGAGGTTCACTCCAACTATAGGTGACCCACAGCCTTGGAGTGATCCCATGTTGCTCTAGAATGCTCAGTTTTTTGTAAACTTTGCACAGGGTGCAATTCTAGGTGACGACAGGTACATCAGACCATAGTACTGTGTATGATAATATGGCACATACAGCTGACCATGAGGAGCTCCAGCATGACCTCCCCTGAACTGAAATCCTCCTCCATTCATGTTTAAAAAATTGCAAAAATTCTTTCAGAGTCACCACCTACTTTTCCAAAAGTACGAAAATCATTATTTCTGATCTTTTCCCAGCGGAATCACCCTTTTCAAAATTTCTCAAATTACAAATTTTCCTCCAATGACTCTATAATGTGGTCTTCAACTGAATTTTTTGATATAATCCCCAGTAGAGTCACCAATTTGTTAGCTCTCAAAAATGCAAGTTTGAACCACGAAAGGTTGCCAAGCTTTTACAACGTTTTAGGGTAACAGAACAAGGCTTGAAACAATCAAACCTTCTACTCTTTAGGTGCTACTAGACCTAGGTGGGTGAACCTATCTTGAACAATGCAGGCTTATCTTATGATTATCCTTCTGATGTGCTTTGTCCACAATGGCAGATAATAGTGAACAAATGAAACCAAACTCGATAACTTCCTTCTTATCTAAATCCTAGAATGCTTAATTAACTGATAAAAGAGATTGAATGAATTCAAATAATGAAATTGCAGAGACCAGTGCTTTATTGGGTATGCGGAGTCAAACAAAATAGAAGTGGGCAACTTATTCTGGTAGAAAATCAAATTGCAGGCATATGATCTGTTCATAACTTGTATAAACAATGCAAGATTATGACTACTGAGCTCTTCTTTAATAATCCAAATGAATCTTCCCGATTACTGTGATCAATGAAAAGGATTTAATCCCTACTTGAGAGAACCAATTAATTAATCACACAAATGCAGCAAATGTGCGTAGATAAACTAAAAATAAACTTGTTATTCCAATTTAAACAACGAGAAAAAAACAAATTGGAGACAACTTCAGCAATACTTTTCAATAAGCTTAACAGACAATTGATACCAAAAATAACCTGTCACACTAGCTGAATTTCATTGAAACCACCATTTAAGAACATGCATCATGGTCTCCAGAATGAGAACTTTATTCTACCGTGCCCATTCCTAATCTACTGTATCTATCTATGATATCTTTTTTTTTTTACAATCTAGGTGCCATATATATACACCAGCATTAGAAAATATAACGCTTCAAATTCATGTCATCCATTAAAGAAATCAGGCTCAGGATCATGTCAGCCACAATAGTATTTAGAATTTCACATGTCGGTCAACAACTTTTGAAAATTTTATTCACCAACCAATCGCCAAGACAGTCCACAAGTATGCCGAAGGAAAAATAACATCAATTGCCACCTGCTAGTGTTCCCCTGTTCCGCATTCACCATGACCATGCATATCTCTCACCGATGTAATCCTTTCATTTTTTTCACTGTCACCGTAGCTTATTGTTCTTGAGGAGACCTCGTGTAGACTTCATCCTATTTCACCGAAAGTCATTTCTTACCCTGGGTCAACGTAGCACCTTGCTTGTTACACCGAGGTCAAAGGATATTCCTATGATTCTTTAAGTCTCATTGTTACCACACAACATCAGTGAGACTCCATAGCGAGTTAACTTTGTTTTTCCAAAAGCCTCGAGCCACAATATATTGCCAAGACATCAATGTTCATATACCGATAGAAACCCTTCATCTCATGTTTGTCGCTATAACTTGTAACTGTCGGGGAAACCTTATGTAGATTATACAATGTTTCACCAAAGGCCTCTCACCCAACTCTGAGTCACCGAGACAAAGCACCTCATATGCCAAAAACCATTCCCCACTCACTATCACCAAGATAATACAGTATCGGCGAGACATCTCGGAGACAACACCATGTCATACTGAAATACCTTGAAGTCACTCGTGTTCGCCAAGACCAAAATATTTTCATACCAATGGAGTCTCCATATGCATTATCGGTGAGACCAAGGTCATTCACCAAGATGATATATCGAAAGCCCCAACTCACACCGAAATGTATCCCTTAAGCACCGGTTGGTGAAACAAATTGAAATCGTTATGACCTTATACCGAATACCCTCAGTCTAGCTGAAAAGAACATTCAATGTAATTATCGGTGAAACCACAAGATCTCACCAAGACGTTATGCAGAAACAAAGTCTTACACCGATAAAAACCCACTTTGACTAGTCGGTAAGATAACACAATTTTGGCATGACATTACAATGACGCCCAAACTCTTTCCAAAATTTGCATCTTCCTGTCGCTGAAACCCTGTGAAAGCTATGCCAACAACCACCTGTAGATAAAATCTATTCACTGAGACACCAGATGAGTCTTGTGGATAGGCAATATAGACTCATGCAAGCTAAAACACGCAAAATGGATCAGGGAGACATATACCACGATGTGAATCATGCAAGACCCGATGGATACAATGGACGAAAAATGAGCAGAATGATAGGAAAACAAACCCTAGTGTTTTAGGATGAGGAACATATGTAAACTTAGGGTCAAGCAAAATATGTGAAAATATTGCAAAAATTTACAGCTCCAACAGATGGCGAGGATGGGAAAGCCAATTTTTAGTTGAAATCCCCGAAAAAGAGAAGGTACACATGTTTGTTCAAAACCTCCTTAGACCTTTGAAATATAATTTTCAAGTCCCTTGTTGTACAACCTTCACAAACCCTATTGAAAAGGGTGTCCAACTTGAAAAGGCCCTCATCACACAAGGCAAACTTAAGTACCCTAGTAAGAACACAAACATGAATGCAGCCAATGATAAGAACAAGTATTGGGCCAAAAACATACATGTTACCAATGATGGTGTCGTCGGTGCTAAAGTGGTGAATAAATTGCTCCTACAATCACACTTAGGGGATCTCCACCACAAAACACTCCCCCATATATTATGAAACCTACCAAAAATTCCATTCAAAATAACCAAGAACAAGGACAACAAAGACAAGCTAGACAATTCCAAAAATGACACACATACACGCCCATGGGAGAACTCATTGAAACTATCCTTAAGAAGCTCGTGCAATCTAACCTCATAAAATTGCAAGAACCTAAAGCATATGATCCAAGATAGTTTAAAGCATCATGGTGGGATGACAACACCTTTTGTGATTACCATAGAGAAAAAGGACATAAAACATCATCCTGTAGACAATTGAGGAACATCATACAAGATCTAATTGAGAACGGTGACATTGAATTTTATGGTGAACAATATTCTTCCAATACTAACCAAACTATTCATAAGAATCCACTGCAAGATCATGGGTTAGGAAATCCCTCATTGTTAGGTCAAAAGACTAATAACCAGGCTAACTATACTCATGCTACCTTCGATTACTCAAGTGGGCCTATAATCAATCACTTTGGAGCTACCAATGAATATGTCAATGCCATCACCATCAAAAAGACTCTTGGATGCAACATCACCACTCGCCAAGCCAAAATCACAATACCTAGCCATTCTGCTAAGCTGCTGCAACCTAAAGGACAATTTAACCTTATCGATCAATTGGGTAAAATCACTACTCATATTTCCATAATTGAACTTTTGTGCATCTCTCCCACACATAAAACTATCCTTGATAAGGCTTTAAAAGAGACTTTAGTCCCCATCGACATTGATTTCAACCACTTTGAAGCCATAGTTGGAGATTTGGCCAATTCCCACCATGTCACCTTCTTAGACCAAGATTACTCCATGCCTAATCCATACCACAATGATGCATTATATATCAAAGTTTTCATTCACAAACACAAGGTCAAACAAGTCCTAGTAGATGGAAAAGCTAGACTAAACATACTCCTTAAAATTGGTCAAGTCATTAGGCTTCTCTGATGCATGTGTAGATGCCACTAAAAGCATTGTAATCAAAGCTTATGATGGTAAGCATTCTTCTAAGGGAATTATCACACTCCCTATTCATGTTGGGCCAGCAATCAAAGATACCACATGCCAAGTCCTTGATCTTGAATTTCCCTACAACATCCTCCTTCGTTGACCTTAGATTCACAAATTGAAGGCCGTACCATCCACATATCACCAGTATTTGAAGTTCCCCTATAATGGCACTAAGATTACCATAACTAGTGATCCTGACCCCTTTCAATATTGCACCAACTTTAGGGACATTTCCGAACATCAAGTTCCTATTAATTGTGAATCTTCAACATCCACCTCATCCCAATATGTTAATCCATCTACACTTACCAATTCATCCACTTCCACTGCTTCGATCTCCACCATACCATCCACTTCCACCATTCCAATTGTCGATCCAAACATCAAGATCCAGGACACAAGATGTGGAGAGTACAAAATGAACACTTCTTATTGCATATCACAGTTACCCAAGTCTTTGAATATTTATGGTAGAACATGCTTCAAATTAGAACCCAAGGTTGTCTTTAAGGTTCCTCCCACCACCACCTTCACAAAATTGGGAGAAGTAAACAAAGAAGACACTGATGATGCTTCAGCTTGGATCTACAAAGACGAGGAAGATTTTCCACTGCTACTAGTACAACAATATGGCAAAGGTTTTGAGATAATTAAGGGAAAAGGCTATGATAGAATCAATAGTCTTGGTATAAACAAAAATGAAAGAAACCTTAATGCTACCTAAAATACCAAATAATCTAGGGTTGGGGTTTAAGCCAATTCAGATTGACGCTCCACATACCCTTGTGATTTCAAGTGAGGGAATAAGTGCTTCTGAAAATGTCAATACATCTGATGAATCCCATACCAAAACTAACTCTCATGAATAGAAATATGGTTCTAATAAATCCCTTAGTGACTGTGATCTTGAAAACACATTTCAAGAACTAGGTGAGCCCTCTTTTGAGGAAAGATTCAAAAAAAAATTTAAAATTGGTCCACCATAGGATCCATCTAATGAAAATTCTAAAATCCCAATGAAAAGAGAGGCCTAGATAAGGCCTTTTGGGTGTATGAATTAGATAACAATGACAAACCTACTCCACCTCCTGACACTTTTGACTTTCCCTTCCCCAATCCTGACCTCTCCCATGAGTCAAATTTACCTAAGATCATTAAGGATGAAGATTGGATGGAATCTTCCTAGGATCCTAACAATACTTTTGTCTTTACCCTTTTAGCCTCCACTTGCATGCTCTCAACGTCATCTCTTCCTTTCACTAATACTAATGATGGTATCTCCCTCATATATCCACAGCTCATTGATTCGGGTCAAAAGGACGCACCTACCATGGACACTTTTGAGAATGACAAAGTCATCACCAAATTCATGGAACTATGGAAAGGAATACTAGGTGGGGACCATAAAGTTGGATTTACTATAGATCCTGAGTTTTTGGCATATTTCGAAGAGATTGTTCAACCCTCTAGTCACAAAAGTAATAAAAATAAAACAAGAAAAGACACGTCTTTAAGTGAAAACCACAAGGCATCTTCTAACAAAACAAAAGTAAAAAGAAAGGATGTATCCAAGGGTGAAAACCTCTTTGAGGTGCCTAAGGATGGAGGGTTGTACTTTCTCCTCATTATTCAAGAGAAATCGGCCATGGTAATTGAAGATACAATAGAAGTCAATACAAGCACACTTGAAAATACCAAAATGATTATCCTTGCAACATCATTGATAGAAAAGGAAAGGCTTGAGTTTCAAGATTTCTTCATAGAGCATCAGGTCAACTTTGCTTCATCATATATTGATATGTCAGGACTAGATCATGCATTGGTCTTGCATCATTTACTCTTACTTCCAAATGCAAAACCAGTCAAACAAAAACTCTAGAAGAAGCACCCACAGATCGCTTTTCTCATAAAAGTTGAGCTTAAAAAGTTGTTAGATGTTGGGTTCATAAGATCTATAGATTATGTTGACAATATATTAAACCTCGTACCTATCACCAAACTGAATGGTCAAATATACATCTACATAGACTTCCAATATTTGAACAAAGCTTATTAAAAGGATTATTTTTCGCTCCCAAACATCGATATCATAGTTGATCTCATAGCAGGATATGAGATACTATCTCTTATGGATGGTTTCTCAAGATAGAATAAGATTCATATCACCCTAGAAGATCAACATAAAATGGAATTCACTTGTCCTTGGGGTACATACTGCTAGGATGTCATGCCTTTCAGATTGAAGAATGGAGGTGCCACTTACCAATGGGCTATGACCACAATATGATCTTATGCACACATTAATGGGGGATTACGTTGATTATCTCTTGGAAAAATCCCTAACATGAGGCAATCACCTAAAGGTGCTAAAAAAATCTTCAAAAGGATAGAAGAGTATAAGGTTCGTCTCAACCCTAAGAAGTGCATTTTTGGCGTGACTTCGGGTAAACTCTTGGGGTACATAGTTTCTCTCCAGGGCATTGAGGTGGACCCAACTAAGGTAAAATCAATCTTGGATATGCCTCCACCAAAAGGAATTAGTGAGCTCCAAACATTATGGGGAATATTGTAGTCCATTAGACATTTCATTGCATAGTTGGCTAATAAATGTCAACCATTCCAATACCTGTTATGCAAGGGAATCCCCTTTGTCTAGACAAACAAGTGTCAAGCTGCTTTTCAACAAATCAAATTCTATCTTTTGAAATCATCAATTCTAATGCCACCTATTGATGGGAAACCTTTGATATTGTATATTTCTGCAACCACTTCCATATTGGGGGCATTACTTGCACAGAACAGCCATGAGGAAAAAGAAAGATCAATATATTACATTAGTTGCATTTTGGTTGGGTATGAACTCAACTATACTCCCATTAAACGTGCATGCCTCACAATAGTATTTTCCACTCATAAATTGAGACATTATATGTTGAATCATAAAACCAAATTAGTCACTAAGATAGATCCATTAAAGTACCTTCTCAATCAGGCAACATTAATAGGACGATTAGAAAAATGGGTCATGTTACTTAGCGAGTATGACATATATTACACAGAATGCAAAGCAATAAAAGGAGAGGTCATAGTAGATCAACTTGCTGACACACCCATAAATGGTGATCACCCATTGGTAGCTAATTTTCTAGATGAATGTCTTTCATGTAGGATCGATATTACCTTCAAAACTTTATTTTGATGGGTCCCATACAAGTCATAGTTCAGGAGTAGGCATATTATTCATCACACCTCAAGGATATTTTATTCCTAAATCATTTTGCATCACCTTTTCATACGCTAATAATGTCATCAAATATGAAGCATTGTTGACAAGACTTCAAATCGCAGTTCAGTGGAAAATTAAGGAACTCCTAGTTTTTAGCAATTCTCAGTTAGTTATCAACCAAGTCAATGATGATTACGACACCAAGGATGAGAAGTTGATGCCTTACAAATTCATGGTGGATGGTTTCCTATCATACTTCCATATGATCACTTTTGAGCATATTCCCCAAGCATAGAACAAAGTAGAAGATGCAATGGCCATAATTGGATCTCTACTGGATATCCCTAATAATGTGCCACGATTTGAGTTCTTAGTGGAACAATTATTAGTTCCTACCTATGACATTCCTGAGTCTAAAATGGTTTGTGAACTTGTTGGTCCTAATTCCACCTAGCATTAGAACATATACAGTTACTTACATTCCTACATTCTACCACCAGCCCTTTCTAATAACCAATGCAAGTCCTTCATTCGCAAAGTCGCCTGCTATAAAATCATTGGTGATACCCTATATAGACGCAACTTTGATAATACCCTCCTTCGATGTCTTGGCATAGATGAAGCACAAACAACATTATGTTAGGTACACGAAGGTATGTAGATCCCATTCGAGTGGCCCAACCTTAGCCAAGAAAATCATGAGACTTGGGTACTACTAGCCAACCCTAGAAAAAGATGCTCTTCAATTAGTGATAAAGTGTCATCAATGTTAGGTACATAGTGACCTCATTCATGCACCTACATAGAATCTACAACCAAGCACTTCACCTTGGCCGTTTGCACAATTAGGACTCGACCTCATGGGTAAAATTCATCCCACTTCATCTAATGGCCACAAATTCATTATTACTACAACTGCGTATTTCATGAAATGGATCGAGGCCATTCCCCTCACCTACACAACCAGTAATAAAATTTCTAAATTCATCCTTAACTACATCATATGTCAATATGGTGTTCCCCATTCCATCATCATAGACAATAGTCATCCTTTTAAAAACCATGATTTTCGTGAGCTTTGTGATCGATTCCATATTCAACATCATTTGTCCACGCCCTATAACCCACAAGGTAATGTCCAAGCTAAGGAATCCAACAAGACAATAATCAAAATTCTTAAGAAGACTATCAATGACATTGGTTGTGATTGCCACCTCCAACTTAACCCTTCTCTATGGGCTTACTGGACCAACATCTGCACGCCTACAAGTTCCACTCCTTTTTCCCTAGTCTTTAGATCCAAAGCTATCCTTCCCATTGAGGTTGAATTCCCCTCCTTAAGGGTCTCCATGAAGGGATTGATTGATGATGAGGAATATCGACAATCCCAGTTGCATGAGTTGGAACTATTAGAGGAATGCATACAAAATTCCTTGACTCACCTATAGGTATATCAAAATCGCCTTTTTTGAAGTTACAAAAAAATATTTGTGGTCTAAAGATTTGACATTGGCTACTTGGTTTTGATATAGAACCCAAAGAATTAAGCTAAACATGAGAAGCCTATCAAGTTTGATCCTAATTGGTTGGTTCCATACGTCATCACTTCATCCTTTGGTTCTGGTGCTTATCAATTATCTACTCCTGAAGGCGAACAATTATCAGAACCCATCAATAGCTTGCACCTACACAAGTTCTATACATAGCTTCAGAGAGCCATGCCAAAACCATAAAAATATAAAAAAAATTTAAAAAAAAAATCATTACCTTGATGAAAACATGGAAAACAAGCATCTTGGTGACACCAAAAAAATTATAAAATATCAAAAACAATAAAGAGAAATAATCCGTCTAATAGTGAAAACCATTTCGGGGGCGCTTTGGATAAGTACCATGGTGAAAACCTAGAAAACAGGAACCATGCATAGGAATTCTTTGTTTCACCATCTACTATCACTCCATCTACCTTTGTCCATAATAATTACCTAGTCTTTCGACACCCTCACAACATCTGTCATAAAGTCCTGCTATTTCTTTCCATGGCTGACAACAGTTGACATCACGCCTCACACATCATCCACCTTTCATCCTGAGCAAATCCTATTTTGTCTCATTCATCTTGATTAGTCCTAGACCTAACTAGGGAAACACCCTTAACACCTAACTATAGTGGGTCTTGCACATGGTCTCGTATATCACAAAAATCCAAAAAAAATCAAATATTAGACAAAATCCAAAAAAATCATATATTCGACAAAAGATAAAAGAAAATCAAAACATGTCAAAAATCCAAAAAAATAAAAAATACGAAAAGCACAAAAACATCCAAATAACTTTCAAAAATACCAAAAATAGAGTCAAAGTTAGTCAAAGTCAGTTCATAGTTAGAATGGTCAAACTATGTAGTCTCTATACATTCACTACATAGGCAAGGTCATCATTTGATGTACCATCGAGACCACCTAAGTCATTCTTTTAGGTTTTTAATGTCAGTTGGTCATTTTAGTATAATAAACAAGTTACTTGATCTTTTCCAAGTCAATCGCGTCAATCACTAAAATTTGTCATCCTTCGTCATGGCATCAATTGAACTACGAGGTCTCTATGCATTTGCTACATAGGAAAGGCCATCATCGATGTGCCCCCAAGGCCCCCTAGGTCAGTCTTTTAGGGTCTGTCAGGTAAACTCAAAACACTTCAATTAGTCTTCAATAGATGAACATGTCAGTCCATTCTCTATCAAACTACGTGGTCTCTAAGTGTATGATGTAGGAAAGGCCATCATCGATGAGCCCCCAAGACCCCCTAACTCTAGTCCCTTCGGGTTTGTCAAGTTGTTCTTTGTCTCATTGCAACATCCTAAATCAGACAACTCTTAGACAAATCTAGGCAACTATTCATCAAACAATTCAACCAAATTAACACTTCAAATGTGACGCACTATCAATTGGGTCATCTAGTCAAACTTAGTTAAAATATCATAACGACATCGAACTATCAATTCTTGGTCATTCTTAGGATATTTCTTTCTGGGGAATGACCCTTGTTACTTATTTTGCTTCACAATATGTCTTTCCTGAGCATCGACACTATCATCTGGAATTTTTGGGGGTCCTATTAACATTGGGCATTGACACTCCCAACATCGAGTCTATTTAGGATGTGTCCTTGAATTTGACTCCTCAACATTTATCACACATTAGCCTACTTGGCACAAAACTAGGCTTTGTCAAAATTGACATCTCAGAATTAATAATATTGACATCCAAAAACACTCTTGGCAAACACTTTGGAAAACACTGTCTCTAAATATGGTCACATTTTTCATTTGATTTTTTTCATGATACTAACCACCTCGAGGATTTCTTGTATAGGATTTATAGGAGCAATGAAATTTCATGACTTGTCTTTCTTTTTTATGACTGTATGTGGTTGGTTGTGAAAAAAATACTGGAGCAATTGGGCTCCTCTATGAGTCATGATCTTCCTTGTTTGCGACTATTTGTTTTACATGATGGAATGACCTTGCACATCATTTATTTATGTCATATCATGGTGCTTATTGTCCATTACAATAATCCGGCCAATGATGATTAATGCAACACCTATTTGTACTTTGGAAAAATATTGAATGTTTCTTCTCTACACTAACATCCATCCCCTTCTATCTAACAATCCCTCTTATTTCACCCTCTGGCAATGTCCTATGACACACAAAAACACAGTTGCATACATGACCATATAGGGGTTTGCATTAGTACATTTCACATAGGCTATACATCCCACATTCGCATAAATCCATTTACATATCATTTGCATAATTCCATTTGCATTGACATAACATATAGGTGCATTTCCATTTCATACATCATACATGTCATTGCTTCACATACATATAGGATAGATATAATCATAACATAAAGCATAATCCATACCATAATCACATCATCCACAGTCATAGAACATTACATTCATAATCATAATCCTGACATCATCATGCTTATATAGAGCATTATCATAATGTCATCAATAATGGCATCTTATAATCATAAGCATAGCATCGATACATGGCATCCATAGCACCATAAAAGTAAATGCATACATTATCATAAATCATACATCATAAGTTGCATGAACTTCATAAATCATCATGCATAATAACACAACACATGGCATATAGTCCACATCAAAAATGCATCATATATATAAAATCTCAACATGATGTCACAGGATAGAGTCTCGATGAATCTAAAAAGTAGAGTTCACGAGCTCACTGGATACAAAATATAAGTGTTAAAACATGTGATTCAAAATGGTTCTATCCAATATTGTCATGTTCCCCAGAGACCGTGATGCTACTCTCACCCTAGCTAGATCTGCTTTGAGACTACTTGTTGCAAGACCAACCACTACTAACAACCTCTAACATGCTAGGTGCCCACCTCTCTGGTGGAACTGCCTCCTCATAGAGCTGCCTATAATACTACTCTCTGAGCCCAATCCTGGCAACCTCTTTAACCATATCAACGATAGACCCACTACAGGTTGCAATAAAGTCTAGACTCCTCTGCTCTACTTGTGTCAATTTCCTACTTATACATCCTAAAAATTAGGGTTTTACTAGGGTTTGTGTTGGTTTCACTTTGCTTAAGCCTTGAAAATGCATGTTGTATACCCCGAGGGTCCTAAAAGTCATTTCTTTCGTCACCAAGGCATTTGTGGCTATTAATTTGATTTTTTGAAACAATTTTCAAATTTTTTGACATTTTCCAACAATTTCCAATTTTTTTCTTAAGGGGCATAGGTCTACCTTGCTTACACTAGGGCACGTTCGACTCAAATTTTCTTTGCCACAATGCAATAAACTACATTATGACAAAGAGGGGGAAAATGTAGACACATAAAAATAACCTAGGCCTACAAGCTCTATTTTTCCTCAACATAACTAAAATATTTAATTATGTCCTATGGTCCAAATTCAACTATTAATTAAATAATTCTTAATTATTTAGTTAATTCATATCTTTTATTCCTCTTGATTATTTAAATAAATAAATTACATTTATTTATTTAAATACGTCACTAATTTCCTATGTCCCTCTATAATTAAATAAATTCCTAAATTTATTTAATTATTATTCACTTTAATCCTTTTCCTCTACAATTAAATAATTTTCATTAAATTATCTAATTTTTCTTTTGTCTTTTCTTCCAAATTTAAATAAAATCATTTACTTAAATTTCCCTTTCCTAGAGCGAGAAGGTGTATGAGCTCTGCTAGGGTTTCATGGTGTCTACGGTCACTCTTGGCCCCTCTTGCATCATATTATGCTTACTGTGCAGGAAACTCCTCTTTTCCTGTGTGTACGACAACATTTAGTGTAGTTTTTTGTTTTAATATGCCTTCAACTAGCTCTAACCCATTATTTCATGTTGGTGTTAGTGGTTCATTGGTTTTTCTTAATGGCTCCTCCTCCAAACAAACGACCCTAAAAATTTGTTTTGAAAGTCTTTCACGAGGTAAATTTTTTGACTCCCCAACTGATGCAGTTTTTCCTTTACCAAATTTTGATTCTACTTGTCAATGGCTTGAGCAACATACCCTTGTTGGATATTTTGTTGGGAGGACTTCCCCTAAAAGTGTGCTTAAGGAGTGGGTCAGCAAGGCATGGGTCTCTCATGGGGTCCACCTTGATATGGTCCAAAATTTAACCAAGGGTTACTTTTTGTTCCGCTTTGCGAAGGTCAATCATGTCCAAGCTATCTTAGCCCGAGGTCCTTGGTATGTTAGGTCTTCTTAGTTGGTTTTCTAGGCATGGACACAGGATTTTGTTGTCTCAGATGACACGAAGCTATGGGTCCCAGTTTGGATTGAGTTTCTTGGTTTACCCTTGCCTTGTGTGCCTTTTTTGAATCATATTGTGTCCTCATTGGGGAGGGTTATTTGTATTGAGCTTGATCGATTCTTTCAAGTCCAACCCTAGAAAATGGTCTATGTGGAAGTGGACCTTTCCAAAGATTTGAAAGACTTCATTGATATTCAAATTGGAGCTCTCTGACATACCCAAAAGGTCTCTTATTTTAATCTACCCAACATGTGTTATAGGTGTCATTTTGCAGACCACAAGATAAAGGACTGTCCTTTGGCACTGCCTTGTACACCTTCTCCACCATGAGATGTTGATAAACCTCATCTGGAAAATGCTTCTACTACCAAAATTGATGAAAAATGGACTACGGTTGCGAACCGCAAGAATAAGTCCACTAGTTCTAGGTTGGCCTCCAAGGCCTTTGAACTAGTGAAAGCTATTTCAAAACCTTCAATGAAGGGGAAGGAAGCTCTTGTCCTAGTTGATAATGTTTCATCACAGCCTAGGCCAAAGGAAACACCTCAGCCCACTATCGTCATCATAGCATAGCTAAATTTTTCTCCTCCCATATTGGGAGCTTAAAGGCGGTCTCACAATCCTTCACCAAGGGAAGAAAGGGAATATGTGCAAGAAAAGTGGATATTTTCCTCTCCTATTCAGATTGGGTCAATTCCACTAGAATTTTTGTAGAATTGTTTCTCTTCTCTGAATGAAGAGGAACCAGACTCCTATGATATGGAGGAGTTTCATTCATGAATTTCCTCTCATAGAATTTCTAAGGTTTGACAGACCTCTCCAGAAATTATTCTATCAGGGATACCTTGCATAAGTATTTTTTATTGAAGTGCTTTGTCTCCAAGAAGTTAATTTTTTTTGTTTTTTGCTTGCTTCGGCTTGTCATTCTATTTGGCCAACCATTAAATTTGTTTGCACTTCTCATGATGTTGGGTGTGGTGGAGTTGTCACCCTTTTGTCCCCATGGTGGAACTTTTGTGTGGTCGACCACGGGTCTGATCCCACTCATCGGCTCATCTAGATCCTTCTCCACATTGATAATCATTCTTTTGGGATTATTAATGTTTATGCTTCTAATGATGTTGCAGAACTCTCTTTGCTTTGGCACTGGATTGTTGATTCATTGCCAGTTGCTACTTGTTTATTGTGTGGGGACTTCAATATGGTTGAGATGGCGTATGAAAAAGATGGCACTTTTCCTTTCATATGGGAAACTGGTGAAAGGGAGGCGTGGTTCTACCTGTGCAATAAATTGGGGCTCTTTGATCCCAATATTGGTCGTCGCCATTCTCATTCTCTCTAGCATACTTGGTGTAATTATAGGGCCGGTTCTGATAGGATATTTAAGTACCTTGATTGTACTATGATCTCCACTCAATCTTTTTTCTCTTTTGATAGTTCTTCTCTCTTGGTTAAGCCATTAGTGGATGTGACTTTTTTAGACCACTTCCCCATTTCTTTTTGCATTGAATGGGAGACTAGACAGCCTCATATGTGTAAAACTCAATTCTTTTTTAACACGTCTTTGCTTTGTCACCAGCCTACCCTAGCCCACATTCATAGAGTCTAGAATCTGGAGTGCAAGTTAGCTAATCATATAGGTTGTATTACTTGGTGGAATGATGTTATCACACACACGGCTAGATTTCTACACATTTATGGGTGCCAACTAGCTATCTTTCACTAGCGATCTTATGAGGCTACCACAACTGACCTACACTCAACTACTGAGGATTTAGAAGCCAACCCATTTTCCCCATCATTGCAAGTCTAGGTGGTAGAATTGAAGCATAAAAAGAAAGTTGCAAACAATTATGCTACCAGAGGTGTGTAGATCAAAGCCTGGCTACACTAGCTAAAAATTGGTGATCGTTCGTCCAAAGAGTTTTTTGGCACTATGTCAAGCACTCATCCCCAGGCATTAAAAAAATAAAATATCTCATTCAAGTGCTCTCTAAGCTTCTCAACATTCTCCAAGCCTTTGTGTGTCATTATGAGTAGGTTTTCATTACACAGGAACCCATACCTGTGTGACAACAAGCCCTTCATAATTTCCTTGTCGTTGTGCCAAATAGGCTTTCCTCAACCCAGAGAAATTTTTGTGATCAATTGTTAACAATTGATGACCTCAAGGAAGTTTTCCATTCCATGGTTGATGACAAAGCCCCAAGGATTGATGGTTTCCCTTGTGAGTTTTACAAGGCCCTTTGGGACTGTGTTGAGTAAGATCTATATCATGTTTACTTAGAGGCTTTTCATGCTAAATCTCTAGGTAACTTAATAAAAAAAGGCAATATAAAATTCATACCAAAACCTGGTGATCATGAGGATATTTGCAACTGGAGACCTATCATGCTTCTTAATATCTCCTACAAAATCATCGACAAGGATTTGGCTCTGAAGATCCACCATCTTTTAGCTCAAATTGTGCGCCTGAAGCTAACAAGGTTTATCAAATCCAGGTTTATTCTAGAAAATATTATTGTTGTTTGGAAAGGCATGGAATGGGTCGGGCGTTAAAACCAGAAAGCCATTTTTGTCAAAATTGATTTTTCCAAGGCCTATAACCTCATTCAATGGCCTTTAATTCTTGCTATGTTGCAAGCTTTGGGTTTTGGGCCTAATTTCATTCAGATTGTTTGAATGCTCTTTGCTAATGCCTCTACTTGTATCACCATTAATGGTCATCAATCTTCTTCCTTTGGACTCTTTTGTTCTATTCAGCAAGGGTGTTCGCTTGCCCCCTCCCTATATGTGCTTGTTGTTGAAGGATTTGGCTACCTTTTGGCCAATGTGATTTCCCAATAGTGTGTCAAGGGAATTTTGTTACCTAACTCTCAAGCTCAGCTAGTTAATGGCCATTTTGCTTATGAATCTTTCCTCACTCTCCTGGAGGAAGAAGAAAATATTAAAGCGGCCTTAGATTTCCTTAATAATTTTGGTCTTGCTTCTAGCTTTTCCATTCAATGGCATAAAACTAAACTTTGTGTTACAAACAATTTATTCTACCCACTCCTTGGTTTCAGTAGTATAATTGGAAGTGGATTGGGCCAAGAGAAATTCTTTGGTTTATGGGCTTTCCCTTTACTTTCTATGTGTCCTCGGCTGAGTTATGGCAAGCTGTTCTTTCCAGGGTTGATCAAAAGCATGCTTACTGGATTACTAAGCCCCTCTCTTTGGCAAGGAAATTCTAGGTTTACTCCAAGGTTCTTGTGGATACCCATGTTTATTATTATTCCTATTGGGCCCCATCAAAAGCTACCTACGGCAAGCTTAAAAAATTGCTCTGAGATTTTCTTTGGGCCTTTGTTGATTCCCACAGAGGATTTCACCATGTTTCCTGGGAATTTTTTTGTCTTTCCAGAGATTCTAGAGGGCTTGGGTTGCTCTCCACTTAATGGAAAGGTATTTCCTTGTGTGTCAAATGGATAATTCATGCCCTTATTGGCAATGAGGCCTGGAAAATTCTTCTCAGACATTGTATTTAGTCAGGCTTTCCTATTCATAGACCCACCTAGAAGGGGATTGGCTTTCAAACCCTTTTGTTCATGGAGGAACCAGTCCAAATTGTGGGGACTTTTGTGGCCAAAAACATTTGGAGAGCTTGGGAGGCTATCAAGCCCTAGCTTCATTGGGTTGGCTTTGGCTTCTATGATGGGTTTTCACTCAACCAGCAAAATGTCTGGTGGTCACCTCTTTTTGCTAGCAATGGTTAGTTGTTGGCTAAGTCAGCTTGGCTAAAGGTGCTCAAATTCCACAAAAGGGGTATCCAAACCCTACAACAAATAGTTCATAGACCCACAATGCGTATCATGCAGTGGAAAGAATTTTGTGACCTATACAAGCTTCATAACCAAGACCATGCAACTTTTGATGGTCTGGTGAATGTTATTCCTACAGAGATGCTTCATAATGGAATTCATGGGACCAAACCCTGGTGGAAGGACTGGAAGTGGTACCCAAATACCCCTTTTAGGAATTACAAGCCTAGGCTTGGTTACAAGTGGCTTTCACCACATTTTCCTATGATTCAAAGTCTGAACCAGAAGTTGCTTCTTCAATCTTCCACTCATGTCTGGCATAAAATATTTTTTAACACTTGGTCTGCAAGTGTTGAGCAAAAACTTTCCCACTTTTCTTGGTGTATTCTTTTCCAAGGTTTTCCTATGGGTTCTCGGCTTGTTCACTTAAGTGTCTAGGACCCTCATGCCCTTTTTGTGGGCAAGCTGAGACTTTTAAGCATCTTTTCTAGTTTTTTCCCAGAGCTCAGCAATTTTGGACTTGGATTCATGATTTCTTTCATCCCTTTAGGCCAGAACCTTTCTCCTGGCATATGATTTTGCTAGGAGACTCACCCAGACTTCCTACTAAGTATACCCAACTTTGGCACCCTTTTAGGGTGGAAATCCTCTTAAATATCTGGAAAGACATAAATGTCTGCATATTTTCTCATTCTCAAATGGATATTAATTTTCATTATATACTAAAGCTATTATTTGTTCTAATGTGTTGTTACAGATTCAGGTGCAAGCAAATAAAGTTGCACTTGAGGTTTCTCACCTGCAAGTGCTTCTAGACCACTGGGGAAATGCCCCATGTACTGTTACTCGAGTTCCTGCTTCGCCCACCTCCTCCTGTAGTCGGTCGCTTTCTTAGGGCTGGCAGTGAAGTGGTTTTCCACATCCCCGCTCTCAGCCTTCTCTATGATGATATTCTCTCCTTCCTCAGTAGACTCACTCTCCCCCGCTACAGGTTGGCTAGGGATGGCCCTCTAGTGGTGCTTTTGGGAGCGGAAATGGTGGTTCCAAGTGGCCCTTTGATGACACTCCTGCTTTTAGCTCTAGTTGGCTAGATTTTGGCAAAGGTTTTCTGCATCTAGCGCTTGCAATCTCGCTCTAGCGTGAGGATAAAGATAAAGAGAAGGAAAAATATTTTGATGATGGTTGGGGTCCTCCTAACGTAACTCCAGACCATGCTAATTTATGGGGGAAGAATTTGGATGACAAAGACCCTCCTGGCTCTGTTGGAACTGCTTTGGCTGCTTAATGGCCATTTTTATATGTTTTGTAATCATGGACTTCTAGGCTCGGCCCATGTGACTAGTTAATTTTTTGGATTTCTTGGGCTTTTCCCATGTGACTCTTAGGGTGTACCTTCTTACTACCCATCTTTTCTTTGTGAATATGTAACTTTATCTTTATATTAATGTAGATAGATGCCTATTCATCAAAAAAAAAAATCTTTCCCATTTCCCACCAAGTAAATAATTAAAAATCATTATTTATTGTCTTGGCCCCACCTCTTTTGAATTAAATTAATTTTTAAATTCAGAAGGTCAACACTGCCTCTTAAATCAAATAATTTTAAATTCTTATTTGATTCTCCAATAATCTCTTTTTTTGTGCCCAATATCCTCTTGTCACATGCATTCTTATCCATTGATTTAATTTTCCTAAAATTAAATCATAGCCCTCCATTTCAAATTTTACCCTAATTTTTCCCTAACTTTGATTGCTAGTTGTCATATTCAATCTCAGTCTTCCATCTTAGGGCATGTGTCAACTATTAATCCTGGCCATTCATCCAAAAATTGAATTTCTATAAAAAGGAAAGGTCAACCTCATTTTTTCACTTCATGCTTACAAATTTCTAAGTACACTTGCAATTTCTTGAGTCAAATCCTTCAATATTTTTCTTGGGTCTTTTTCATAGGTCATAGTTGCTCATGAAAATTTGAGGCCAAATACTATTTACAAAAAAATGGAGAAAGGAAATGAAGGTGAATCATGGATTGCATGAAGGATTTTGTGAGATTGTTCCTTTGTTTATGCTTTTGGCTCCTTTGTACTTCATTGTTAACAAGGGTTTAGTTTTTTTATGTTGTTTAAGGCTAACCTGAATTTTTCCCTTAGTTACATATACTATTACTATACTTATATATATTTATGAGAAGCTCTGACCCCAAAATATCATATCACCCCTATGTCCCTTGTTCATGATGTTGCTATTTCTCTTTCACTCTTTTATCTTTCTCTCTTCTTTGCTTGAGTTGTCCCCCTTATGTGTGACAATGTCACTTTCAAAATGTTTTGATTTTCAAAAAATGCATTCCTTTCCAACGAATCTTTTCTTGAAAATCCTTGCAACCTTTTTCAAAAATCACATTCTCAACATGGACCCCTAGCAGAACGTGTTTCCTTCATCATGGATTCACAAAGAAATAACTTGAGGAACCTCTCTTCGAGGTGGAAGCAGCTTTTCCTATAGGAGAAGCCTTGACTTTCCCCTCATGAGGGGCATTTTCTTCCTTTTGAATTCCTTGAAGTGAACATCTTTTGAAAGGATTCCTTGATGTTGAATTGATTTGAGAAAAAACATTCTTGCACTTTCAAACAACTCATCCCTTGAGTGGACCCCTCTTCTTTTGAAGGGTTCCCAAGGGACCCCTTTGAAATCCTTTCAATCTATTGACTTTCTACGTGACTATTTGCTTGTCTACCTGTGTGGCTGCTTTTTTTTCTCTAACATGTTTTATCTGTAGATTAACATGTTGCTTTGTAGGTGCTCCTGTGAAGCCACTTTCCAATCTAACTCTGCTAAGTCCCCTTTCACTATGCTTCCTTCATGAGAGAGTACTTAGGGTAATTCCTTCTTGTAGGTCTGTGGGACTATGAGGCACTTACATCCTAGGATATTTTTCCATCATTGGTCTAAGGTCCTTCGGTGTACTTTGTGCAACTTCATAGTTCTATAGAGCTACGAAGTCCTTTGTTTGAACCTCCTCAGGAGAGAGTACTATGGAGTCCTTTGCTTGCCCTGCACTTTTGAGTTCACCAGATTATGATCTTCTTCCTTGACAGTTCAAGTATACATCTCTAATCTTCAATATATTTTACTGAACACTCATTGATACTCATGCTCGCTAAAGTGGGAGAAAAATGTATAGGAGTGAATTTTTACCCCTTGTGTAAATTACCCTTTCGCATACCTTCACCTTAGAAAACCAAATCTAAAGGTGAAATTCCACATCACCCACCTATCTTCCATCCACTTGGCATGTGTTTTGTGTGTTAATGGGTAATTTACATCAAGGACACGAGTGCAACACATGGATGTCTACGCGGTGCACTATCATCCCTGATAGATTCCTACCTTTGGAGTCCACAGAGATGTTACACACCTAATTAGGGTTGAATTGTAACACCTCTATGTCACCAACCAACCTAAAACAAGCCCTTTTTCCCTTCAAATCCATCCATTTTTACTTCACTTCATCTCTTATGTACACTCATTCAATCTTCTACATGCTTTGGGATCTCTTGAGCATACTCTTGAAGCATTCTCCTAGCATTCTCATAGCTTGAGCATGGGAGCAGCTTGATACTCCATCAACTTCACTCTTGCATGTGAGCCCACCATAGAAGTTGCAAGCTTGGAGTCTTGCGAGACCTCCCTTCATCACTGCTGCAGCTGTGGTGACTTTGCCAAGTTTTTTTCTTGCATTCGTCCTTCATTGGCCTTGAGAGTCTTTGGATGGAGGTGGTAATGCTTCATCCCTCTCTTTTGTGATTTGATAGAGCCTCTTTTTTCCTTTGTAGTGTTCAATGCATTTTCTCCTATCTTCTTTATCATATTTTCTACTTCGTTGCTTTCTAGTTTTCTATGGAGGTGGAAACACCAAAGTGGGGGGTTTGACTGAGGCAAACCCCTATATAGCCCCAAGAATTTCCCCCTCTTGCTTGTGTGTAGGTGAACATGTGTGTGGAGCTCGCTGGTGAACTGGCATTTAAGTGAGTTGGTGTCATCACCCTAGTTCTCATCTACTTATTTTATTATTTGCGTGTTTACTTTTTGGACTTCATTATTTTATTTTCTTCATTAAAACCTATTAGCTAGGTTGCAAGTAGTTTTTTGGTAGTTTCTTTTTTTTACTTTACATTTTCTAGTCATACGGATGCCAACGTACTAGAGAGACTCCAATGTGTTGCACTGTCATCCCAGACCCACTCTACCATCCTCAAATAGAGAGTTGTTTAAGATACAGTTTGGACTCCAAAAACGAGCTCGTCTAGCCCCAACTAGATTTTTTGAGTCTACAGAGTGACATAAGCACTTGAGATTGTTCTTCATTACTGATCCTCATCTGAAAACATCCATTAGAGTGAGGTAAGTTATGGTATCCCTCCGCTCTCGGCTCTCTGTGACCTGGTGCCTTGACCTGGTTGGTCCCCCTCTCCTACAATTCTATATGACTATCATTTTCTCAAGAAATTTCATCATAATTCCAAAATATGGAATCACAGTTCTCCCCCAAATCACACCCCATCTTATTCATTCGATTGCATAAATGGTTACTCCTACTTAATATTTTTCACCACATAAGTGTTCAACTTCCTCAAAACCCCATATATGGGGTTATCTCTATCAAATTGGACATCCTACCCCAAACATAACATATACATAAACACAAGTTACTCACAATAATATAACATGAACAACAATTTTACATTCAAACATCAAAATACAAAAAGAAGATTCAATTACCATTAAGGGTTGAACTTTACCTTTATTTTTTCCAAATAATAGGATGTGACACTTGATGAAAACTTCTCCCAAACTTCTTGAAACTATTATAGCTTATCTCTAATCTTCTACTTCATATCTCTCCCACACTCATAATATTTTTTTCAGAGATGGAAAATTTCTCCCCTAATTTTAGAGGTAAGAATAAATAGAAAAAAATCCCTTCATCCTTGAATGTGGAAGTAAGAAGTTTTTCCTCCATATTATATCCTACAACAACCCTTCATCCTTGAATGTGGAGGTGACAAGTGTCGCCTCCATATTATATCATACAACAACCCTAAAGCTCACAATCTCATGACACCTAGTCCCTTTGAGAACATGTCAATTGTCTCTACTTGGGAGATTCCCTTCCAAGAGGGACCTCTATGTGTACTCACCCTTGGTGAGGCATGGAGAGTTTAGTCCTGAACTCAAAAAACCCAAAATAAACTAGAGGATGGGATGGGGTAGTGACACCTAACCCAACCTCATCCTAACCATCTTCTAATTTCATCACTTTTTAAAATGGTAATTTTAGGAAGTTAGAAAATAGTTTTATATTAATTTCTATATGCCAAAATGATCTTAACTCATAGTCCTATGACTTAGGAATTTAAGATTGACTAAAAGGAATAAAAATACTCACTAAACCCATTTTAAATCCCTTAAGAAAGTAACTTAAAATTTAAACACTTAAGTGACCATTATTTCAACACATGACCATTTAACACAACTAAGACAATACAACATTAATTCCACATATTAAATCACATTAATTACATATAACTTAAGAAACACATTCACATTAAAATAAAAAAAATTAGTATCACATTTGACCTTAGTCCCTCCTTGTGGATTAAGATTGACTTAACTAGTTGATAACAATTAGGTTTACCATGTGACCTCCAATTCTGATTGGCAATAGACCTACACACTAAGTCATAATTGTTAGTTTTTTTTATAATGATAGCCATAGTCGAAGCATCAATAAATTCAAATCAAACATGTAATTAATTAAACATCATTGTTCTATAAAGTTTCGTAGATTAACATAATAACATTTTATTCTCCAAATGAACCACATTTTATAATATATGAACTAATAAATTCAACACATGAAAATCTCAAATTAAGGTTCAACATGGGCATCCCCTCACCAAGGGATATCAAAAGGATGCTAGCGGATGAGGGTGGTGTGCAGTGGCTTCCATTCCTATCGAAGTTCTATACCAATACTTTAGTACAACACAAGAACAAGGTTGGTAAGGATTTTTCATTCCTCAATGAGGTGATGAACTTGGAGTCCATATATGGCATGGATTGGATTAATTATTTCATAAGAGAAACCTAAGAGGAGGAGGTTATGAGCCTATAAGTAAATAAAAAACAATGTAATGTAATTGCTCAAAATTTTGTAATGTCTGCAACATTAATAAATAGAAGAGAATGATAAGGGCAAGGAGAAAGAAAACAAGAAATCTAGGCCTAAATTTTGGCATGTATAAAACAACAATATAATCCTCTTTTTTAAATAGATATAACAAATATAACTATAGCTTAATGATAAAAAGAAATTTTAAATTATTTAAAAACTATAATTAGATAAAATTAATTACTTTGAGAGGTGTTCTATAGTCACATATAGCGCTTTAAAGAGTTGTGTAAGCAAAATAAAAAGTAAAGAATATTTTATAATCTATATCCTTACCCAACAACCACCTCCTTATCACATGTGATTTTGATTGGAATTATCAATTTTTTGTTGACCTCTTCTCTTAAATTGTCTTTCCTCATTTGTTATCCCAAACTGTTAAATTCGCCACACAATACAATTAATTTTTGAGGTTTGAAATTGATGCTTGGTAGTTGTGTGTAGGTTGAAAATTTAGATTGAAAAGGATATCAAGTGATAGGGATGGTAATCTAGTGAATGAATCTGGAGACACGTTGGCATAGATTTCCCCATTGTGAGCTTTTTACAGTGCCAAGACTCAATTTTTTGAGGCACAAGATCATTTTTTTAAAATTTATGGCTACTTATAAATGCATTGATCCAAATTTGGATGAAAAATTTTAGATAGAAAGATTGATTTATCATACCACAAGAATTTGGGGTACATGTTTTGAATAGTTGTAAATCTTCCTCTCTGGTTGTCTTGTCTTGTAATCTAGGTGGTCTTTCCCTTATTGGGACCAAGCCATACAAGATGAATTTTTATTGGTAGGAGTCCCCTGGATTAAATTTGAATGTGATTCAAGTGGTTTTTTTTTAATCTATGAATAATATGGAAGCTTATATTTCTCTCAAGGATATCCCTTTCTTTTTGGGAAATGATCATTTGGTTCTACCTCTCACAAAGGATAGTGTCTCTAATATTTCTTCCAAGAAGGAAACTAAATCCTTGATTGGTAAATTTGTTGGATTTTTTTTTAACTAGTTTGATGTCTTTAGTTGGACTTTGACCTCTTAAGGTGCGATAGAGCTTCACTCCCTTTTTAATCTTCTTGAAGGTTTATTTATTCTCCAATTTAGTTTTTTGCAAGACATGGACTCTTTTGGCTTCAAGAGTTAGGGTTATTTGCAAGACATCAATTGTTTCTATGTTTTGGACCACTTTTTTTATCCAAACACTTAGGTTTCCTTCTCAAATGTTACTTTTATGTATTTAACTTTATGTTTTTCCTCTTCTTTGCTAATCATTGAAGGTGGTTTAGATGTTTGTAGAAAAGGTTGGTTCCATTGTGAGTTTGGATTTGGATTTTCAATCCATATTTTTTTGGTCTCTATTGTGTGTGTTTTTTGTGCTTTGTTATTGTTATTTGAAATAAATCATGACTTGGCATGCATAACTATTGAAAGAGCTCTTGATCCAGAAAATACATATCCCATTGCACACTATTTCCTTTGTCCCATATCCTCCAATCTCATGGTGGATCCAATGGTGTTGGATTCACAATAGGTAAACCATCTAATCCCATTATTGCACAACTAATTTGGAGCTCATTTTTATTTGTTTTGGTATTGTAAGTTCTAAGAATGGAGGAATGTGTTACATAAATTAATAGGACATTGTCAATTCTAACAGAGAGAATACATGTGGGATTTCCAAGTACTCACCAAAAGAAAAATAAATCACATGACTTTTTTGGCATATCCAACTCAACTTAATTTAGAGACCCAAGACCACGTGCTAACCATTTTTCTAAATATTTACATATTTAGTGAGAACAAAGCATTAATTGCAAAAGGAGGCATGCATCACACCACAAAGATACTAAACAATGGAGTGGGCATAGTTTTCAAAGAGAATTTAATTACTAATGATCATTTTTTTTTGTTTATTTAATATACTTGTTTTAATGGGTTTATGAATACATATTTTTATAATTATTATCGATAATACAAAGTTTATATATGTGTAGTAGATGATACAAACACAACTTTTCTATCTTTTATGAAGTTGTATTTATCCTATATTAATAATGAGTGTCAATTCAACAAGTGGATGACAACATTCTAATTCCATTTATAGTATTTTTTGGCAATTTGATGACAACTTTCCTTTTTAATTTGCATTTATATATATTATAAATCTATATGGGAATATAGATTTGCATTCATATTCAAGTATAGTTTTACACTGCCATTTCATGTTTTGTATTATGTTCCTCTAAACCTCAATCCATATGGTAAATAATTATGTTTTATTTGAGGTAGTTTGAACAAGCTCTAAGGTAGTTGATTTTGGGCCAGCCAGAGTGTTGAAGAAGATTGAAAGTTGGCTTGTGATAGTGCATGTGAGAGGAATTCCCTAGTATATTTCTCCTTATAAATATTTCTTGGATTATAAAATCAATACCAAAAGATATGTTTTTAGCTAGGAAATGGTACTTTTAGAAATCATGAGTGGGCACCAAGTTGTGGATACATCACAAATTTGTGAGCATTGATATTTTCCTTATATTGCCTTAATAGAAAAGATGAAATAGGGGAAATTGAAATATTTTTTTGACAATCAACTTGAATGGGTTTCAATAGAGGTAGGGGAAGTATTGGTGTGAATATGTTGTTTAACCTAACTAGTTCACCTATTAGGTCCTATTTACGTGTTGAATTTACTTAGGTCCTAGGAATATTTCTAGAAATTTCAGTTGACATTAGATCTTATCTTATGTCATTTACTCCTTGTTTCCTAGGTATTTTAATGTTTGTTGTCTCGTGAAATAGGATTAAGACACTTGTCATGATCTTGTCTAATCCTATGTCTCATCTTGGCTATATAACCAAGGGGTTCTTATTTATAATCAATTGTAATCTATCATTTACATTCTTTGATAAAATAGTATTATTCTCTCATAACTGATCTATCTTGTACTTTCATAAAAGTTCTTAGATCTTGGGTGCCTATAATCTTCAACTAAATCTTGCATGGTATATAGTACATTCTTTACCAACTCTTACATGGTATCATAGCTTAACGAATTTATTTTTGTTAGTCCTAGTCGAATGATGATCTAGATAATTAAAAAAACAAAATAAATACCAAATTTGGGAGATTCATCTAATGGAACATGTTTTTCATTGCACCAAAAGATCAACCTATTAATGTTGAATACAAACACCAGAGATAAGTGAATCCACAGGTGGAAGTTAGTCCATGACATGAATCTAAAGGGAGATGTTGGCGATTAGTCCAACATCCTCTTTGTGGATTTGTATTGTGGATTTATATTGGAGCTTATTGGTGTAGATTTAAGCTCACTATTAAGTTTAAAGGATCTAAGAAAGTCATTTTTTCCTTTTTTGTCTAAATCATACATCTGAGGCAAGATCTATGTAGGTTTGAAGAGGGACCTATTTTTTGCTAAATCCAACAAGGAGATGTCATTTTAGAGCATTTTAAATCAAATTTGACCCTACCTTGATGCTCAAAAGGCCCAAAAACCCTATTTTTATATATAATACTTCATTTTTTATGACATTGTTTCGGTGATTCTTTTTATTTTTGCATAACATCTTACATTTGATGACCAAATGATCATCATCAAGAATCATCTTAAATTTGATGGTCAAATGACCATCAAAAATATTATCTTAATTTTGACTGGAAAATGCAACTATCTTAAATTTGATAGTTAAATAATCTTCAATAGGTCATTCCAATCTGCCCCCTCCCCATCAATAGTTTTGAATTTGTAGTCCAATTTTAAATGACTATAACTCAATCATATAATCTCCTTTATTGAAGAATTATTTTTTGATTGGGTAGAATTTTATGCTCTTTGTTGTGGTACAATTGTTTTTATTTGTTAGAGTAAAAGGTATTTTCTAATTAATTATTTATTTAATTATTAGGTTCCTTTTTCTCTAAATACTTAAGCTTACTTAGGTCATGTTTATTTTATTTCTCATGTCATAGGATGAGGACACATGTCATGATATTTTTTATCCTCACTTAGGGTTTCTAGGTTAATTATCCTTTTATAACAATTCTCTTTTGTATAATCATTAGAACATGTACATTAATGAATAATTTATGCTTTTTGGATCAATAGCTCTTAGCCTCCATAGCTTTTCCATTCTCTCTTTCTACGATAGGTGATCCTTGGGAGCTATGGAGCTGATTTTCCCAACATCAATATGGTAACAGAGCTCTAGACTTGTAATCCCCTCTCCACTTCTTGAGAGATTTCATGCCTTGAGCTATCATTTAGTGCACCCAAGACCAAAACAAATCTTTTCATTAGATTCAAAGATGTTGAGAAAGTTAGATTTTCCTTTTGTTTGGTTTGATTTAAACAACTAATGTCAGATCTGCGAGGGTTTGAAGTAGTTTTTTTTTCAAATTTGGAGGCTAGCTGCAATTTTGGAGTATTTTGGGCCATAAAGAACCTCACGGTTGCATTCAGGAGACTGATTCAACGACTTTTGATATATAATTCAACCTATTTTGGTGTTGGGAGCTTTTGAGGGTTTTTTTTTTGCTAGGAAGGTCATACAGGCTCCCCAACACACAAGTCAAGGTAAAATAAATAAATATATATATATAATATTTTTTATTGCACTTTTAGAAAAATCAAATAAAAAAATTTAAAAGTAAAAAACCCTAAAAAGGGTTCGTTGCGCAGGGTTTTTCATTATAAAAAAAATATATTAAAATTTATGTTGGCAAGTCCCATGGGGGGTAGCGCCACTGCCATTATGTGGCAGGTGTTTTCCCCTTGGGGCATACCCCTTTGCAATGGGGTACTGTGAGGGTACCACCACTTGCCTTTTTGGTAGGGTGGTAACCCCCCCTCGAGCTCTACCCAGGAGAGACGGCCCCACTACCCCCTTTAAAAAAATTTTTTTTTTTTTTTAATAAAAGTTTTTTATATTTTTTTCCAAAAGAGTACAATAGTTTTTTTGGTATGTTTTTTAACTCAAAAATAAAACATGCATTTTTCCATATAATTTTTTTTGTAATAAATTTAATTGTACTTGGTGAACCTTTTAGTAGAGGTCTAAATTTGGCAAAAGAGTCTTTTTTGCCTAGCATAGCCCCTCTCTATTGGGTTTTTTAGTTTTGCACTTTATCTTCCGAAGGCCATATCTCTGCCATACAATGGTCTTTTCCATTGTATAATTTTTTGAAATGGGGTAGAATTTTGTGCTCTTCATAGTGGTGTAGGTGGTTTACAATTTAGAATTCTGGTTTTTTCTAGAATTTTGTTTTCTTAGTGAAATTATTGTGTAGTTCTCACTTTGGGAACTTTAGGATGCCATATCTTCTGCATCCAAGCTCCTTTTTGGGTGCCATTTTTTTTTTAAGTGCATTTTTTTTTGTGTAATTTATCATGGTGCTATTATTTTACTTTTTTTCTACCAAAGAATGGTATTTTTGACATGTGGTCTTTTTTTGGATATGATGGGCTCCCATTGTATACATTTTTCATTATGTAAATACACTGAAATAAAGTGCCTCTATATTGCACATGTATTGATTGGATCTTGCACATCACTTTGTGCCTTATTGTACTCACACTATGATATAAAGTTTCATTGGAGGATTGATGTTTTTGTCTTTGTTTTCCATCACACCTTGGTCAAGTGAGTGCCCCTTCCACAACAATAGCCTCATACATGTGTTCCTTTTGTTTGCATACCCTTTATATGTGTTGTTACTTTCATGTTTTCATGTTCAAATGTTCTTGATTCTTCTTCATGCCCTTATTTTTGGTATTCAATTTTAGTGTACTTGTCATGGCTCTCCCTTATCAGCATTATAGGGGGTTTCTACTATTTGTGCTAATGCTTCCTTGGTTTCACGTTGGAGTGAGCTATGTATACAATATTTGTTCATATGTACTTTCAGATGCAACATACATCAATGGCTGGTTACATGAATTTTAGCGAGATGGAGCATTTACCATATGGACACTCTTGCATTCCTATTTCTGGAGGCAACCTACCATTTTCACTTGATCAATTCTTCAGACTTTTGGTACTTATGCTATCTATATCTTTGAGTTCCATATGTTTTCCTTAGTTTTCCATATAATTCGAGTAGTGTCATTGGGGACACTCATGTAGATTCTTGTCTTCTTAAACCTAATCATCATTTGTTTCAATAGAGGTTCTTATTTCAGCACCATAGTAGTAATTCTTTGACAATGTTTGCAGCTTCTTCATGCTCCAGTGGTGTTCTTCATGTTCATCCTTTGTTCCTATCTTTTGGTATAATTATTGGTCAAAAGCTTCTTCATCCTTCACATTGTTTTGGAGGCTTTTCAATCCTTCACTCTTGTTTGGAGGCTTCTTTAGTACTTCACTTGTATTTCTCTCTTTTGGAGAGGAATTTTCTCCCACAAGATTTTTCTCTTTTTCCTCTGGTTTTGAGGGATCTTTTATTTGTACATGGGTACCTTATTTGGCCTTGTTTTTTGGGACCCATCATGCATTCATCTTTAGAGGTTTGAGATTATCCATAAGTTTCACTTAAGAGTGTGTTAGATTAAAAGGCATTTCCTAATTAATTGTTTATTTAATTTTTAAGTTTCTTTTCCTCTAATTACTTAGGTCATGTTTATTTTATGTCTCATGTCATAGGATGAGGACACATGTCATGATATTGTTTTATCCTCACTTAGGGTTTCAAGGTTAATTATCCCTTTGTAAGGATTCTATTTTTTATAATAATTAGAATATGTACATTAATCAATCATTCATACTTTTTTGGATCAATATCTCTTGGCCTCCATAGCTTTGCTATTCTCTCTTTCTATGACAAGTGTTTAATTGCAAGTGATCCTTGGGAGCTATGGAGTTGATTTTTCCCAACTTCAATATTATTTTGGTACATATTTTTCTAGAAATTACAAATTCTCATATGTATTGTTGATCCATTCTCATTTTGGAAACTTTCAAGGCTCTGTTATGGATCCTACAATAACATTTTTGGGTCTAATTTTTTAAAAAGTGCATAATATTTTAAGTATACTTTGGAGTGGTGTGATTAGATTGATATATTTTGTGTAAAAGATGTACTTTGAGTTTGTGGAAAAATTTGGCATATTTAAGTACTAAGATCAAGTCCACTTCATTGTTAGCAAGTGTCACATATAATCACACTAAATATAAAGTTTCAACAGTATATATTGTTGGGGGCTCTCGTAATTGAATAATTGTGGGGTAATTTTATGCTTTTGTTGTACTGATTCTCTTAATTGGTCTATTGTGTTACTAAAGTTGAGGATTTTATCATGGGTATCAAAATCCATCCTATTATAATCAAGTTGAATAAATGGAGTTATAAGTCTTGGTGAGATGGAATCCTAACACATTCTAGGTGGCTTAATGGGTAATCCCACAATATTGGGCTCGTAACTTGGGAGATGAAAATTTCAAAAAGGAGTGGCAAAAAAAATTGTACTACCTTCGTTCAAAGGTTGAAACCTTCAAATGAAGGTAATTTTAAAAAATGAATAAAAATGGACCTTCAAATGAAGGTCCCTTTTAATTCCTTTTATGGAAATTCTCAGAAAAGGAATGAAAAGAAACCTTCGTTCAAAGGTTATTTTTTACATTTTTGTGGGAATGAAATACCTTTGAATGAAGGGCCTTAGCAAGACAATTTTAGTATCTACTTCAAAATTTCCTCAAAAAATCTAGTTTCAAACCTATGATTGGACCTTCAAATGCAATTAACTTGACAAGATAATTTTCAAGATTGTAGTCCTCGAAATGAGCTTTCCAACCAGTACAATTTAAATATATTTTCATTTTATTAATAATAATTTTCTATTTTTTACTAAACATATAGGTTTTTTTACCAAACATCAAGTTCTTTGTTCAACACATGTGGAAAATAGTATAATGTTTGTTATCCTTGAATTCATTTGTTCTTGATATGGGACAACCCCTATGAAAATTGTTTGTTTAGTAGCCTGTGCACTCTAAGAACACAAAGTGAGGTGAATCTCAATTTTCCCCCATGCGTGGTCATAAGTCTCGGGATGTCTTTTGAGCATTAACCTTTGTTAGTTTGTAAAATTTCATCTTTTTTCTCAAGTTGTGAAAATTAGTTTGCATGAGTTAGAAAAAAAATTATATTTGCAAGGTTGAGGTTTTTCCGTAACCTTGCAAGTCAAGATTGCAAAATGAGAAGTTTTTTGTATGGTCTGGATTTTTCCTCGACCTTGCAAGTTACTTAAGTTTTATTTGCGTAATCATCAAAAAATGTCAATCATACAAGTTTCAACTGAAATCCAATTTGAAAAGTCATTAGAAATATCTACTCCTACAATCTTGGCTTTGCACAAGTGCATTTATTGTTGTTTTAAATGTTTTTTAAATTGGCCTTTAAAACACTTTTACCCATTTTTCTTCCTCATTTTCATTTTTTATTTATTCCTTCATCTACTGTAAACTCGTTTGAAGCATTCAACTTCATTTTCGGGCATGGTTCATGTTAGATTTTGATCAAGTTTCAAGCTAGGGTTTTGCATTTTTCAAATGTCTTACTTCCAGGTATGTTCAACCTCTTTCAACCCTTTTGATTATTGTAATGTTGTTTTAAATGCTTAGGGTTTGTGTTCTAATCATTTTTATTATATTCAAAATGGTTTTTTATTTTCTTTTCTTTTTTTTTAACTTTTTGTGCATATCAACTTTGCCATGATTCTTGTGTGTTTATAAACCAAACCCTCCTTTCATTTCTCTTTTGTCACTCATTCCCTTTTATGTCCTTTGAAGTCTTTATTTATCAAATCTTCTTATGATTAGAGGGGTAAAATTTCTATGTAATGAGGATATGATATCCATTTTTCACAGTGTTAAAGGCGTTGATCTTCCACATATAGGGTCGGCATTTTCCATAGAAACCCATGATTACCATGTTTTGAAAAACCTTATGGAATTGGCATTTTTAACCGTTGTTGAAAGTTTCCACAGATCTTTCATGTGAGGTCAAGATTTTATCTCGACTGTGTAAACATGGTTTCCTTTTGTGTATCGGTGGGGTTTTTCATCGACCGAACAAAGGGGTGAATTTATGTTATTTGCACCATTGGCATTTTTTTCGATGGTGTCTAATATTGAATGTCCCAAAGTTGTGTGGTCAAGGTTTTTCCCCAACCCTAGGGTGATCCCACAATACTGGTTTACAATTCTATTGAGGAAGGAAAATTGCAAGAAAGCTCCAATAAAAAAAGATTGGTTTGTAGGGGTTCGCACGAACTGGGGTGTTCATATGGACCCAAAAAGGGGTTTGTATGGACCCTAGTTCGAGTGAACACTATTTAATGATGGGGCCCACTTTTTGGTAATTTTTTAAAATGAATACAATGGAAAATTCAAAAAAAAGGGGGGGTTCACTAGAACCAGGGTCCATACGAACCCCCCTTCAAGTGAACCCCCAAGGGGGGTTCACTTGAACCCAGGGTCCATACAAACCCCCCTTTTTCCCCTTCCCCTCCTCTTCTACCAAATCTTTGCAATTTTTTTCCTATCAAAGCTTAGGTTGAGGATGAAAATGGAGGAGACTTCACAAACCCAACTAGATGATGATAGTCTTCGGAACAAGCTATCCATCAAATAAAATTTTAATATGTTTTGGTTTTATTATGTATTTTTTTAGTTTAATTAAACATGGGTTTTTTACTAAAAAATCAAGCTCTTTGTTCTGCACATGTGGAAAAATAGTAGATTATCAAAATAAAATTCTAAAAAATATGTTTAGGCTAGGTATTGATGTCCTTGATCCAATAAAAAAAATTGAATTTCGATACATACAAAAAAAGTTATGTTGTATAAGGTCCGCCTATGTCTAAATCGTAATTGGTTTGACTTTGAAACTTGATTAAGGAAAAAATATTTAATAAAACACTATGAAACCAAATGAACTTGTTAGATATCATAGTTACAAATCTAAATTCAAAAAAATTATAATTTTATCCATAATAGAAAAAAATTATATTGTTTATAGTGAGCATCACTCCTTAAAAATGGTGTTTACTGATAAAAACTAGTTTTCAAAGGTGATGAGAAAGTAAATGCAATCTGATTCAAAAATAAAATAAAATATATATATTTAGAATCTACAGATAAAATTTCACAAATCACTAGTTCACATCATCTTCAAATTCCTCATGGTTTATAGGTATAGGTGCCCAAAAGTGAAGATGTAGTTAAGAAAATTTAGTTAAATGCCCACTTTGGCCAAAAATTATAAGCCAATATTGTGGGATCACCCCCGACAACCATGTATTATGTTTCTTGCGTATGCATGGATCAAACTTGCAGATACAAACTAAGTATACCTCAAATTTGTATGGTCAGGGAAAAACGCCAACCCTACAAACAATTCAATATCATACTTGTATTATTGGAAATTTTTGACAAAAAAGAAAATGTCAAAACCATTGAACTTCCCAACTTGTGTGGTCAGGGTTTTTCCACAACTCAAAAACAAAAATAAAGATTCTTTTGCAAGGTCATCAAAATTTCACAGCTTAACAAAAGTTACTTTCACCTCACTTGTAGGGTTGGGGTTTTCCCTGACCTAACAAACAAATACAGAATTAATCTTCCAAATTGCTAAGTCATATTTTTCGTTGACATTACAACCTTTTGCAAAGATCATTTTCACTTGCAATTTTGCCAATTTCTACAGCATATACACATTTTTGCCAAAATTTTCTCTAACACTATAAATTTTCCTTCTTTTCCAAGTGGAACCTTTGCGCTTCATTTTTTGCATTCATCACGCTCAAACCCCAATTTCCATGCAATCATTTTGTTTTTCACTCTCATTGTGATTTTGAAAAATATAAATTTTTTTCTAACATCTACAAAATACTAATCTTTTTATGTAATTTTCTATGTATGCTTTTTGATATCTTGTTTCTAGATTTCTGCAAGGCCATTCTTCTACCAATGTCAAATTTGTCTCCTTCCAAGGGGAAATCTATGAAGTACAAATACCAATGTATGCTTCCCCTACAATGGTTTTGTCGAATGTTGATGAAATCAAGGATACAAAGATTTGTCATGTGCACATGTCTGAGTTCATTGAGAGGACTAAGAAACAATCCATGGACAATGGAATGAAATCAATTACTCAGAGTAACATAAAACTTGTGGCCTCATTTTTTATAGCAACTCAAGATCTTGAGTTTGTACTACAAGTTGCCTCTCACTAGAACAAAGAAGACAGAAAAGTCCATGATTAAAATGGGAATGCACTGATGGAATTAGATGTTGAATTCTTTAACAAAGAATTCATGTGCCCAAATGCCCACACATATGTAGATATTTCCAAAGAATTTGCACATGCAAAGTATGATAAAGATCATGATTCTACCAAAAGGATGATCAACAATAAATGGTTGAAGGCCCCTAGACTAGGTGTCACTAGGTGGCCTAAAAATCCTCCTCATAGTGAATTCATAGAAGAGGTAAATGACCTCATTACTCTTCTTAGTAGGGTACATGGTTTACCTAATTCCTCAACCTTTGAAGACTGGATGTACTTGTACATCAAGATTATTCTAAAAGGGAATCAACAAATCGTTCGGGGTGAGGAAAACAACAATTCTCTCCATGAGAAATTGAACCAAGTGATTACAACACATATATGACTTCATATTTGGTCTATGTTATAGCATAAATGAGGAATTTTCTAGGTCTAACTATTAAGGGAGATAGGAAGGTAACTCAAGTCTACAACTATTTCCCATAGATTACCCTCAAAGGGTGTATCAATCATTTTAGAAGAGTAAACAATGTATTCTTTTCTCCACTCATGTGTTCCTTTGATCCTGAATTGGAGAGTAAAAGAGTATCTAATGAAGCATGGAAGGTGGTGAAAAAATAAAGTTTCCTTTATCTACAATTTTCAACTTTTACTTAGCTGAGAGTTGGATGTTTTGCTAGTTATCTATATATGCTTCCTCGCTATCTTAGCGATAAAATTGTTTTAATGGAATTATGTAGATAGATCATTGTAGTGCATAGTAAAAAAATGGAATCCCATAAACCCATAATAAATTTACCATTAACAATCAGAAGATACTCCATTCATACTTCACATAAGGCCAAGGTTGTTCAATCAAAAATCTAGCTAGTAATCATACAATTGTTCAAAGAAAGATCTAATTTTGATTGCAGAGGTATGAATTCCCAAATCAATATGGCTTTCTCCCATGTACATCAAATTGAAGATATATGAGCTAACATCGGGACAAAGCAAGAAATTAGGAGAATGAATTATTGTAGATTAACTAAGGATCAGATAAAGGAATTTGATCTTGTTGATATCCCTGAAGACATGGAGAATGATGACAATATATTGGATCTTGATTCTGAAAGAAATAATATTGTAGGTTCACCCTTTTCTCCCATTCAATGGTCCTAAAAAGAGGTAATGTCGATTTGAGAAAGGTTTTAACCCATTTTAGCTAACAAAATTTTTTGGTTAGAAGAAAGATGGATACAATTGAAATCTTTCTTCATTGGATCAAAAGATGAGTCACAAGGTCAAATAGGTAAGAGGTCTGAACTAAGGACCAAGAACAAAAATGATGCTCCAAACTCTAGCAAACCTTCAAAGCCAAGGATCAATTTTTTGGTCAAGGGTGGAAAGAACAAGAGAATAAAAGCTACAGAGGGGCCATTTGTTGAAGCACAAGAGGAGTTTGTGTAGGAAGAGGGGAAAGTTGAGGAAGAAAGATATAGGGAATCAAAATTATCTCCTTTTGAAAACATTCTCGAGAATCCTCTTGTTTCCTCTCCTTCAATTACCAATGTTGTGTCTACTCTCGCTCTCCTCCTATGACCTCATATATGTCTAGTGTTCTGGTTAATGTTCCTCCTTCAGTAACAAGTGTTTTTGCACCTATTATGTTGATTCATTCTATACATTCATCCCCTATCTCAAGGTTTCCATTTGAAAGCCCAAAATAAGGGTTAGATAATGTGTTTGGTTATCCTATATCTTTACCAATTTTGTCCTCACCATATTTTGACCTTATGTCACATTCTGATTTAGGGAAGTTCCTGAATGAATCTATGCAATTGTCTAGTGTTGAAGTCACCAATGTTATTTTAATTGATACTCCTCTCATAATGACTGCCACCTTTATGAATTTGCAGATACTATATCACATACAATGACTACACATATTGAAGATTTCACCACTCCAGCCTTGGTTTTCATCACAAATGCCAAAGAGGAGGAAAGAATCCATCTCTCCAAATGAGTTTGACTTTGCACAGCATACATCTACCAAGAAAATAACCAAGAAGAAAGAAAAGACTCTTTCTAGGATGTTGTTTGATAAAGAAGGTAATAAGTATGCAAAGATAGCTCAACCTCCCTCTACCAAAACTTATGGATATGTGGATATTGTAGGCTACTCTATCACAAGGGTGGAATTGGGTAAAGTAACTCATGAGAGTGCAAAGGTAGATGTTCAATTTTCCCTAGATTCTCTCATAGATAAATTTGACAAAGAGAAGAAGATAGAGCAACTTACTGTTGTGCTATAGAAGATTACCCAATCTTTTGAATCTATTGAACCTGAGGAAATTGTAGTTGGTGTTGAAAATCCTATCATCCAAAAGGTGGAAAAGGTGCATACTAGGGGCAAAGTGGCCGGTTAGTATCTTGACTGCATAATTGTATTAGGAACATAAATGCTAGGGTCTTCCATGGAGAAGTTGGAAAATATGGAAGGATAAAGGAAAAATTGGATGACACTACAAATGCTTTCTCTCAAGAGAAAGAGAATATGGAAAACAAAGTGCAAGCTTGGATTGAAATGAGAAAACTCAAATTGGATACCTTGGAAGAACATGGGATCATCCCCAATCGAGATGTGTATGTGGAAATTGAAGAGTCTTTGATTCATAAAGAGACTATCCTCGCCAACTTACTCAATGATCTACAATCTACAAGAGAACTTGGTGAAGAACATGATTTGCAGCTTATTAATAAAGTTGAAGAAATTCCATGTAAGTTATTGTGTGCAACATGATTTTCTACTCTAAAAGATGCAAAACACAAAGAAATGTAACAAGGAGAAATACACACAACACCGCCTCAAGATTAGCCTAAGTTGAACTTGAACAAAATAAAGATAAACAGAATGATTATACCTTGTCCAAGTTGATCCTTTGGTTGGCCCTTTGATGAAGATTGGTTGTGTGATCCTTGATGGAAAAATGAGCTACAATGATATGAAAAATGCTCTAGATTGTATGAAGGATGCAATAATGGATGTGGGTGTTTTGATAGGTGTATGGAATGGATGCAATGAAAGCTTCAAAAAATGCAACAATGGAGAATGCAAAATGCTTAAATTCAAAAATTCTTGAGTGCTTGAGCTTGAGATTGCTTGAATGTGATGAATGAATGTTATGTGAAAAATGAGACCAAATCCTCTATTTTAGGTGAAGAGTCTCTAGAGAATTGAATGGCTAGGATTTAGCCAACATGGGAAAGATGGAGGGTTGTGGTGAGTTGAGAACTCGCAAGCCCTCACATCTTTCCATGTGGAAAGGGAGGTGGAAAAGGGACATGTGAGGTGGAGAGAGGACATGTGAGGTGGAGGCACTTGCAAGTATTGTTAGGTAAATTTAGCGGCATCTCGGAGAAACCTCCAAGAACAGTATTGCCTTCGGTAACTTTATTTTTGATAGGTTGCCTCAAAGACACGTACAACTATGTCCTAAATCAAAAATAGACACAGTTCATTTCCCACATTGATCCTTCTAAGAGAAGCACATGTAAATTCAACAGCAAGCAACAACAGGTTCTCAAAACAGAACCAACACAGATGAAAGTTAAGACAAAAAACCAGAACACAGATTTACGTGGAGAAAACCCTTTCAAGTAAAAAAAACCCCACACTCCAAAGATCGAGCCATTGTATTATTCAACAACAAAAGGTTACGATACAATTTCAGGATCATAGCCTTTTTAGAGATTACATCTTGTTCATTCTGGATACAATTGGTAGCCAACTCTCCCTGAGAGATCAACCATGGCATTCATGATTGGGAGAGATTCTGGCAGCATAAATCTGCCTCTCTCACTCTCTACCTCGGCCTCATGGCTTCCAACCTTTCAGCCAGCCACTCAACCTTCTCTCTATTGCTCTCTCTCTTCTCTCTTTTTCTGTATCTCTTCAGAACGTCCAATGCATACATATATGCATTCATTCTCAATAGGCTCTGTGAATCAGTTTGTTTCCAAATTTTGGATCACAATGATTGAATCATCCAACTCAACATTGTAGATGTTTCCACTTCCTTGCATGGAAGATAATACGTCCAGGTCACACCACGTAGGATAGCCTTCACTTGGTCAACAATGATCAACTTGTGTCACATGTCGGTGAGACACTATCTGTGTCTCCCCGATGCCACAAGACTTGACAAATGATATTGCCAAGAGTCATCCATATTGGCAAGAGGTTACACCGAGTCTAGAAGGCTATTGCTAAGACTTCGCCATGTTTCCAAGACCTCATATCGATGATCACCACTTGTATCGCTATCACCAAGACCTTTGTTGTTCGATGAGACATCATACCAAGGCTCCAGAGTCACATCAACCTTAGCAATCCCATCGGCAAGACTATCGCTCTTTTCCAAGACTTCATAATGAGCTCTTCATGTTATACCGAAACACCAGTCAGCAAGACATATCGCTTTGGCTGAGACATTACTCTAAAGTCTTCAAGTCATACCGACAACAAACTACCTCATCGGCGAGACAATCACTCTTCACCAAGACATCATACCGATGCCTTCAAGTCATATTGAGGAGTCCAACTGTCGGCCAGACATTCCACATTCACTGAGACTTCATACCGAAGTCCTTGTGTTTCTCTGATGACTCCATTCGCTAGGAGTCTCACCAAAAACACCCGATCACATTTAGCTTTGTCAGCCAGACTTACTGCTATCGATGAAACATCATACCGAGCTCAGGAGTCATATCGATGTCCAATGTTGGTGAGAGAATCAACCTTCGGCAAGACCTCTTACCGAGGCTTCCACGTTATCCTAAAACAACTGTTCGCTAAGAGTCACACTGAAGTCATCGAGAATAACATTATCGCCAAGACAATCCTTCATCGCTAAGACTTCTTCTTGAGTGTTCAAGTCACCCCAACAGCTCCAGGAGAATATGTATCGGTGAGACAACCCTCCATCGCTAATACTTCATATCAAAGAAAATGGGTTACACCGATGACTCCAATCACCATGAGTCTCCCCGACATCCGCTAGACACCAACCCGTCGATGAGACATACCCCCTATCGCCAAGAGATCTTCCCGAGTGTTCAAGTCACTGTGATGACTCCAAGAAATGCTTATCGGTGAGACTTCTCCCTTCGCCAAGACACATTCCAATAGAAGCAAGTCATACCAATAGTTCCATTGGCTAGATAGACCAAAGGTCACGCCGATATCGGTTAGAATTTCTACCATTTCCGAGACATCATCCCGACTATCCAAGGGTATGTTGAAGGTTGCTAATTATGCCAATCATCAAGACAATCCAAAAGTCACAGCGATAGTCAGGATCAACTGGTAGGTCGGCCAGACATCTCCACAGTCTCACCGAAATTGCTCACAAGAGGTTTCAACCTATGGGATTGAGGCACACAATTCCAACAATCTCCCACTTCATGAAGATTACACAGGAACCTCCAAAGCAACCAGAAACTAAGATCACACTAGCTCCACCAGTTTAGACCCTGCAACACTCAAGACACCCAATCAACAAGATTCCACAGATTCAGTCCACCAGATAATCTACAACAAAGACTAGGCATCCAACTGCAACCAATCATAGCCTTCTAGGATACCACATAGACCTCAAACATGCTCTCATGCTCCATCAAGAATTCTTCTCCAACATCCAAGATGTCCACCATTTAAGCAACAAACCCTGTCATCTTCCAACATGCAACCTATGGAAGATTCAAGCCAAGGTGAATAAGCACCATTCCAACGAACACAAGCAAAAGATCCCAGTGATACCATCAATGAGATACTGCTACCAATTCACTGTGCTTAAATGCTATACAGAAGCAATATCAGCTTCAAAGCTTCAAACAGAACACAACCATGAAGTCATTCTCTAGAAACAAGATAAAAAACTCCAGCTAGAACAACAATTAGAATGACTGCTTCCATCTAACTGATAAACCCACATGACTGAAAATAGCACCCAAAGCTCATGCTATTCCATCCAATCTCACATACCTCAAAGGTATCAGCATTATTAAACTCATCTTTCTCCAAAACCAACCCATCAACAGCGAATGCAAGCTCTGAGTGCCAACCAGTCAAAGAAGACAAAACACATACAGGAACTCCCACTACCTGAGTAATCCAAAGACATCACAAGTCTGCTAATTTCAGCACATAGAGAATGTACCCATGTAGTACCAAGGAAATATCCACAATGACATGCCCAACCTACAACAAACTGTTACAAGAAACATTTCTCTCACCACAAGTCTTCACAGTTCTCCCAAGATCTCCACATGCAACAAACAATTATAATGTGAAAAAAAACATCCAGGAAGAAAACCAAGACTAAAGAGAGAAACCCTGTACATCATATTCTTGTAGAGCATCCTCCTATAGACACTTCTAACTCCCAGCTATGACAAGAATGATCTCCTTCTCATTCAGAAAGAAAATCAAGCTACTTCATTCCCCATTTCAGGAAATCAGCCCATACATTATCTCCTACCAATTCTTATCAGTAAATAACAAAAGCTCAAGGAGATAAACAAGCTATAAAACTTCCACTATGAATCCTTCAGAATCATTGAACAACAATTCAAGATCCATATCATGAAAGTGAACATAAAACACATCTGAAAAATATAATGGGCCAAATACCTATCAGATAAACTGTCGAGCAGACCAAGAGTGGGAACAGGAATACTCTTTCAAGATATGTAAGCCATCATGACTAATCCACGAGCAATCTCCTCATAGGGATCTTATTGAACTCACGTTCAACCAAGGTGTAGGCTTCTTAGACTTTTTGCTGAAAAACTTCATCAAGAATAACAATCAACAACACTTCTCTCATAAGAGAAAAACAGACTCACCTTATTCTTCATGTAACCATGAGTACTAGCAACCGATCATCTCATGCTAAACTTCAATTGCATTACTGCACTATCATGAAGTATCAACCAAATAATCAAAGCACCAAATACACAAAAAATTACCAAACCACTATCAAAGCTCCAATCATCTGAATCAAGAACTTATCATGACACCATGATCTACACATCTCCTTAGGAGATACCATGCTTCAGGTGACTTCATATCAAAGAGGATAACCATATAGACAACATGACTCTGAGATCACTCCAAACCTAATTTTCCAATCATGTCCACAACAAGCACCATAATCAAGGGACTCACAAGTACCACCACAAGAATGTTGAGTGACAAATCACATACCAACACTACCATGAAGAGAAGAAATCACACCTCCTCAAACCATGCACAAAGCATGCATGCAGAACTGCAACTATCTCATCCAGCAACACCCCAAAAAATTAGGGACTAGAAAAATAGCTTAATAGCAACTCCACATAACCACAAGTTTTGCTTAACCATGTAAAACTTGCAAAACCATAGAGCCATGCAAGTACAAAACATCCTTAAAAAAGGAAAACAATAGTTCAATAAATCTAGGCCCCTTTCAAGCCAAATCTAAACCACCAACATGTACATGCATCCGAGAAAGAGAAAGGCTATTTCAGAAGCTTGCAAATCATCTAATGATTAACTCCATAGCCTTTATGTATTTGAGGTTAACAGGAAACAGTGCTTTCCAACACCAAGAAACACCACCTAGCATAAGCACTCTCTTCCATGGCTGAGAAACAAACTAGGATTCTCCATAACATCAAGGAGCCTCTCAGATAAACACCCAATATGAAAGCTTTACTACTACACAGCCACAGAGAAGAGAAATCCACCTCATACACCAAGATTATACTGCTACCAACTAGGAGATATAGATCATAACATGATCAACTCCCTTTTCCATCTCCACCATCCTTCAAGTTGCATGTTGTCTCAGAATACCACAAGACTTCCACTCACCAAAGGATCAATCAATCAGTTTATTCCTCCAGATTTCCTCCAGCCCAACAAACTGATAAATCTTCATAGGAGAAATACCCAGAACCAACAACCAGAAGAAGGCTTTGATACCACTTGTTAGGGAAATTTAGCGGCATCTCAGAGAAACCTCCAAGAACAGTATTGCCTTTGGTAACTTTATTTTTGATAGGTTTCCTCAAAGACACGTACAACTATGTCCTAAAGCAGAAACAAACACATTTCATTTCCCACATTGATCCTTCTGAGAGAAGCACATGTAAATCCAACAACAAGCAACAATAGGTTCTTGAAATAGAACCAACGCAGATGAAAGTTAAGACAAAAAACTAGAACACACAAATTTATGTGGGGAAAACCCTTTCAGGTCAAAAAAACCCCACACTCCAAAGATCAAGCCATTGTATTATTCAGTAACAAAAGGTTACAATACAATTTCAAGCTCATAGCCTTTTCAAAGATTACATCTTGTTCATTCTGGATACAATTGGTAGCCAACTCTCCCTGAGAGATCAACCATGGCATTCATGATCAGGAGAGATTCCAGTAGCATAACTCTACCTCTCTCACTCTTTTCCTCGGCCTCATGGCTTCCGGCCTTTCAGCCAACCACTCAACCTTCTCTCTATTGCTCTCTCTCTCTTCTCTCTTTTTCTGTATCTCTTTAGAATGTCCAATGCATACATATATGCATTCATTCTCAACAGGCTTTGTGAATCAATTTGTTTCCAACTGTTGAATCACAATGATTGAATCATCTAGCTCAGCATCGTAGATGTTTCCACTTCCTTGCATGGAAGATAATACGTCTAGGTCACACCACGTAGGATAGCCTTCACTCGGTCAACAATGATCAACTTGTGTTGCATGTCGATGAGACACTATCTGTGTCTCCCTGATGCCACAAGACTTGACAAATGATATTGCCAAGAGTCATCCCTATCGGCAAGAGGTTACACTGAGTCTAGAAAGCTATCGCTAAGACTTTGCCGTGTCGCCAAGACCTCATACCAATGATCACCACTTGTATTGATATCGCCAAGACCATCATTGTTCAATGAGACATCATACCGAGGCTCTAGAGTCACATCGACCTCAACAATCCATCGACGAGACTATCGCTCTTCGCCAAGACTTCATAACGAGCTCTTCATGTTATACCGAAACACCAGTTGACAAGACATATCACTTTCACTGAGACATTACTCTGAAGTCTTCAAGTCATACCGACAACAGACTACCTCATCAGTGAGACAATCACTCTTTGCCAAGACATCATACCAATGCCTTCAAGTCATATCAAAGAGTCCAACCATTAGCCAAACATTCCACATTCGCTGAGACTTCATACTGAAGTCCTTGTGTTTCTCCAATGACTCCATTCGCTAGGAGTCTCACCGAAAACACTCGATCACATGTAGCTTTGTCGGCCAGACTTACCGCTGTCGATGAAACATCATACTAAGCTTAGGAGTCATATCAATGTCCAATGTCAATGAGAGAATCAACCTTCAGCAAGACCTCTTATCGAGCCTTCCACATTATCCTGAAACAACTATTCGCCAAGAGTCACATTGAAGTCATCGAGAATAACATTGTCACCAAGACAATCCTTCATCGCTAAGACTTCTTCCCAAGTGTTCAAGTCACACTGACGGCTCCAGGAGAATACGTATCGATGAGACAACCCTCCATTACTAATACTTCATATTGAAGCCAATGGGTTACACCGATGACTCCAGTCACCATGAGTCTCCCCGACATCCGCTAGACACAAACCCGTCGGTGAGTCATACCCCCTATCGCCAAGAGATCTTCCCAAGTGTTCAAGTCACTCTGATGACTCCAAGCAATGATTATCGGTGAGACTTCTCCCTTCACCAGGACACATTCCAATAGAATCAAGTCATATCGATAGTTCCATCAGTCAGACAGACCAAAGGTCACACCGATATCGGCCAGACTTTCTACCATCGTTGAGACATCATCCCGATTGTCCAAGGGTATGCCAAAGGTTGTCGATTATTTCGATTGTCAAGACAATCCAAAAGTCACAGCGATAGTCAGGATCAACTAGTAGGTCGACCAGACATCTCCACAGTCTCACTGAAATTGCTCACAAGAGCTTTCAGCCTGTGGGATTGAGGCACACAATTCTAACAAGTACTTTGGGATTTGGGGAAGACTTCCTCAAAAAGGAAGATCTTGTCCCCATGTGGGAAGGATGGTGACAAGTGAAGAATTTTAGAATTCCTCACTAATCATCATGGGGAAGAGAAAATTTGGTGGGGGAATAAATGTGAATTTTAAATTCACATGATTGGAAGTACCTTAAGAATAAGACAAGGTCCACATAAAGGAGGTCCTTGTCCTATGTGAGTGATGTGTCTTATGCGAATATTTAGAATTTCCCAACAACCTTCATGGGGAAGAGGGGAGCATTGAATGAATAAGTGTGAATTTTTAGTTCACATGGGGAAGAGGTCATGGCTTAATAAAGAAAGCACTTATGAAAGGTTGACTTGCAGGACATACCAGAAATGGTATGAAGATTAGATCAAGGTTGTGCAAACAGGTGATTAAGAAGACTAATGAAGGATTAGAGACAAGTGGCCAAATATGGAGGATGTGACATGAATCCTAATTAAGGGTGTGCACATCCTAATCATGGATTAATTAAACTAATCCAGATTAGAAGAGGGTTATGGAGGATGTGACAAGGAGAGAGAAAAGAGGGAATTTAAAATTGATTTAAATTCAAAAAGGCTAAATGATTAAATAAAATAAATTGATATATTTATTTGATTTAGAGAAGGATGAAAGATAAAGTATTTAATTATTAAATGAAATACCTTAGAAACCTTAGGCAAAGGGGAAATATTAATTAAATAAGTCATTTAATTAATATCAATGAAATATGAAATAGACAAATAAAGGGGGTGAATTTGACCATGTGGGAGTGGTCAAATTTGGATGTCTACATTTTGCCCCTCTTTGAGATGGTGCCATGAACTAGCATCATTTCAAAGAAGATTAAAAGATAGCACCAGGAATAAGATGATTAGATTGGGAAAGATTCCCCAGTCATCAAAGGAGTGACTAGGAAAAAGGATGATGGGAGTGAAGATGAAGGTTAGGGATTCAGGATTCCCCCTCGAGAGGACATGCGGGCTCAAGAGAACATGGGTGTGCTCTAGAAATGGATGGGACAATGAAAGGGTATATGAGGAAGATGATACAAAGTGATGGATAAGAGAGGATGATAAGCGATAGGAGATTGGGAAGCATAAATGGATTTATGGACAAAGGGGATGTTGCCTCAGTCAAGCTACAATCCAAAATGGGTTGATGATGGATGGAGTGTTGTCGATGAGGGATTGATATATCTTGAAACAACATGAGAATAGGGAAGGATACATTTTGATGATGATGATGAAAGTGTTGTTGATGAGGAATGATACATCCCGATTATGATGATGAAAGTGTTGTTGATGAGGGAAGGATACATCCCAAAACAAAACCAAAGGATAGGGAAGGAAACGTCCCAATTATGATGACGATGATGATGATTGGATCAAGGCTTGTAGCAAGGCTGGGAACAAGACCAAGGATGTGATTAGATGATTTGTGTTAGATTGAATGGATTAATATTGGGTTGAGATGTAAGATGGCCTAATGTGAAATAGAATGAAACATGAACATGAGTGTAAATAAGGGCTTGCATAGTGATGAGGTCGATGGTAGGCATATCATACTTGCTTTAGTTTATTGGAAAGTACTTTCCCTATAATCACTAAAAAATTAAAGGAAGATGGGTGTGAAACTACACCTGTCAAGAACGATAGATATCTTGAGAAGAAGAGAAGATGGGAGATGAATATTTGCACAACCAAAATCATAGGTCATAGGTAGGGTATGGATGCAATGCAATGGAGTTGATCATGAAATGCAATCCTAATGCAATTTACCATTTTTAGAGCACTGATTTTTGCTATAGCATAAGACACTATGCACCATGGTATGTGAAACCAAGGCATATTAGCATCTAATGCATAAAAAAAAAAATAGACAAGAAGGCTATCTGAACACCCCAAAGTCACGAAGACCTTGGTCAGGCCAGGCATTGAGATAACCATAAGCACAAAAGGATTCCCTAGCATAACACAAGACCTCAGGGATCTTGGTGGCTACTACGTGGGACAACCAAGAAGACAACAACAAACAAAAGATCAAGATATGTCCCTATGTTTACTAGTCAAAACACACCATGATATGATAGATCATGACGGCCTTGATGAGTTGTGATAGGGAGCTCAAATGATAAAAAAAGGCCAAAAGTATCAAAAGATCACAATCAATTTCAAATTCCCTTTGCCATAGGATCAAGAAGATGAATAAGAGTGATGTGGTATGATGAGGAAGGATGCATCCTATTGAGACCAAAGATGGAAACTAAAATAGGTGATCGACATGACCTGGGATTGAACCTCATGATACCAATAGATCTTGCTTGTTAAGAACTAGCTAGGTAGGGACATACTTGATGACATGCCACAAGACACAAGACTGACACCCTAAAGACCTAGGGGCTCGAGGGCCTATCAAAGATAAGCCTTGCCTACATGAAATCACAAGGCCCTCGTAGATCGATAAAAGACCATGGAAAAAAGCAGAAAGAGGACATTGAAGACTGATGATAGATGACAAAGATAGGATGGACAAAAGGAGCCCCTAGGGCAAGTCAAAAGATTGACCTTACCTACGTGAAATCACAGGGGCAACATAGTTTGACAAAAGACCAAAGAAAAACAATGGGTAAAGGATGATGAGATGACCATGATAAGTGGATAAAAATATGGAACTGGTATGATGAGATGAGATAGATCATGGGGAGAAGATAGGATGATGGCGAGTGCACGAAGCTCAAGGATGGGATAGTTATCCAAATCATCAAAAGATGAATTGGGAGGATGACATGAGGGAGATATGAGTGATGAGAAGTGACAGGAGATTGGAAAGATGTGTGAAATAATTGGGAGCAATGATGATGAGATAGATGGCATTGGGTTTCATGGAGGGAAGCCTATAGCTAGATACCAATGACAAGGGATTGTGAGATGGGATGAGGACAAAGATGAAGGGATGGATAGATAAAGATAAGGAGATGAAAATATGCTAGGATGGATGGATAAAGGGATATAGATTTGGATGGAGAAAAGGTTACTAGATGGATAGATGGAAAGGTAAGGATTTGGAAGGCGGAAGGGATTATGATGATGGATGGATAGAAGGATAAGGATGAGGATATGGAAGGGATTTTTTAGATGGATAGGAAGATAAGGATGGGGAGATGGAAGCGATTGCTTGGATGGATAGGAAGATAAGGAGGGGGAGATGGAGGGGATGATATGATAGATAGGAAGATAAGGATGGGGATATGGAGGGGATACTATGATAGATAGGAAGATAAGGATGGGGAGATGGAGGGGATATGATAATGGATAGGAAGATAAGGATGGGGATATGGAGGGGATGCTATTATGGATGAAGGATGTCTCCAAGGACTATGTCCCAAAGGTGGTAGATGCCCCCACTCTAGTATGTCGTGTGATGAGGCAGGAGGGATGGAAAATAAGTGGATGGGAAGATAAAGGGGATATATGGAGGAGGATATGATGGGTGGATGAGGGAGGGAAATTGATGTAGATTGGATGTATGGATAAGGAGGGGAGGCTAATGGTAGCATGATAGGTGGACAAAGAAGGTAGATGGATGTGGAAAAAGAATACAATAGTGTATGGATGAAGGGAATGTATACCAATATGTGTCCAAAGCATGCATAGATAGGTGCCCCTATCTTTATCAATATGGAGGGGTTAGAAATAAATAGGATACGATGGGTAGGATGTGGAAGATAGGTGGGATGGAGGAGATGGATGAAGGGGATGCATAGAAGAAGTTGCCCCCAAGTATGGAAAGAGTCGGATGAGGATTCACACATGACGCTTGTTTGCAAAATTTTCATCATAGAACCTATCCAAGGAACTTTTTTGCCAAGTTTTCACCATTGGAAAAGTTATTTCTCTTTATTTTTTTTTTGGACTTTTTTGACTTTTTTGGATTTTTTGGATTTTTTGAATTTTTGGATTTTTTTTATTTTTGGATAGAATGTGGATGGAGATGGATAAGGATAGGGATTTGGATAAGTGGATTTAGATGATATGTGATAAAAGGATATATGGACTCAAGCATCAAGTTCCATATGTAGTAATAAGAACCCACATGTGAAATGACTATCAGATGTTGGTATAACCTTATTAGGATAAATGGATTATGCAAGAGAATGGATTAAAGAGATTTGATGTGGGAGATATGTGGGATAATGGATGGGATGTTGGAAAGTGTGTGGATGGAATGATGGGGTAGGTGTGTGATGGGGTGATGAGTTTAGGACCAACATTGGCACATGTGGTGGTGGATGTGAAAGGATAGGAGGATTAACAAATAGAGAATGTGGGGATAATGGAGGAGGTGGGATAGTGAATGTTGGGACATAAGGACCCAAAATAGATTTGGGAGATGGAGGGGGCGTATGATTAGCTTTTGGATTAGCAACTTTGGATGTTGTTACAAATTTTTCATTTGAAGGCATTACATCTTTTTTTCTTTGGGATCCACATGGTTTTGATCTTTGCTTTGGTGGGCCTTTGTGGCCTATGGGTTTGATTTGGATTTTGGATTTGATTTCTCTTTTCTTCAACATATATTTTTAAGGGGACATGAGGAGCTTTAGATTCATCTAGATGTTAGATTTATGCATTTTTACTTTGGTATCCAAAGTGCTTTCAATAGCAATGGGATGGGTGTGAGGAGATGGATGATGTGGAGTGATGGAGGTTGGATTTTGGCGATGATATATGGATAGAGGATGTGTAGGTACATGCCTTTGTTGATCCTGATTAGGGAATATGAGAGTGGGATGTTTATGATGGGTGATATGGATAGGTGATGGATGGATAGAAGGATAAATAGGATGAGATGGAGGAGGTGATTTTGGGATATAAGGGCCCAAAATGGACTTAGTAGTTGGAGGATGTGTGATGGTGGATGGAGGGACATAAGGACCCAAAATGGATTTGGAAGATGAAGGAGGAATATGGATGGTTATTTTGAGGTGATACGATGGAGGGGGGATGGCGGCAAAGGGTTTTGTGGAGTGACAGGAAGAGCCTATTATGCTTTTGGAGGAGGCTTGTTGAGGTCGTATAGAGGTTGCACCAACATTTTTGGATTGCGTGTCTTAAGAGATATATCCAAGACCTTGTGTACACAGATTTTCTTTGACATGGATGGGCTCTAAAATACCTTGCTCATGAAGGACTAAACCTTTTCTATGATAGTTCATGCTTTTGATCATTCGATCTATAGTAGGATGCTTGTTATTTTGGAAACATGATGCAAGTCTATTATTAGATGGAGGGGGATGGGCAACATATATGCTTGGTTCCTCTTCTGCAAGAAAACCACCATGGATGAATGTAAGAGTACCAAGGGGATATAAACATGGTGTTAGGATGGTAGGGCTAGGTGACAATAGAGAATCAGGAGATGGAGATGATGGGGTAACAACATCTTGATCGGGTGGAGTGAGTGATAAGGGATCATGAGAGGGATTAGATGATATGATAGGATCTAGATTTATGGTAGTGGGTGATAATGGCTCATGCAATGGAGAGGTTGGATCTTGAGTGTCGAGGCGATCATAGGATGGAATGGAAAGGGGACTATGATCTTGAGGTGGACTAGACAAGATGGTAGGATCTTGATGTGGAGGAGGGGATATGGTATGCTTTGGATCAAGCTCTTGGCATGACTCATTGTGTGTGGGAGGCATGATAATGGAGGCATGTTGGATGGACTCCAAAAGAAAGAGAGATGGAAGGATGGAGGATTCATGAAGTTCACAGGGATGGATTTTGGTGATACTAGTAGTGGGAGGAGTGGATTGGATTTGGGTGTCTTGGATGGATTGGTTAGATCTAGGAGTAGAAGATGGTGATTGGGTTTGGTTATCTCCGATGGGCTCAGCAGATCTTGGAGTAGGAGATTGGGGGTTCAATGGATTTGGTGGGTTTAACTATTTCAACGGTTTAGGTGGTGTTGGGGGTGGTAACAATAATAATAGGTGTGGTATGGAGAAGGGCCTCATCACTAGTGACCATAAATGGGGGAGTGGCGCAGCATGGTTCCATGACTTGAAGATGTGGAATTGTGGATGTATTCTTTGTCATGAGTCTTTGGAGGACCTCTGGAATGAGAATTGTGCATACTCTAGGCTTAGATGGCACGGTAGGAGTGGATGAAAGATTATGGATTGGTGGAGGATTAGGATTATGGATTGGTGGACTAGGATTAGATGAGGAAATGGGATTGGATGTAGGACTGGGAGTAGATGGAGGATTAGGACATGGTGGAGTGGAAGATGGAGTGACATAGGAGGATATGGATGGTGAATTAGAACAAGAGGATGTGGTTGGCGGATTGTAGTATAGGTATTGGGAAGGAGGATTTGGTTGGGAAGATTGGGATGGTTGATTAGGACAGGAAGACATGGATGGTGAATTGGGACAAGAGGATGTAGGTGGTGGATTAGGATAAGAACATGCGGGCGGTGGATTATAGTAGAGGTATTGGGATAATTGATTAGGACAGAAAGATTGGAATGTCTGATTAGGATAGGTTGACATAGATGGTGTATTAGGATAGGAAGATGTGGATGTTGGATTAGGATAGGTTGATGGGGATGTAGGATTAAGATAAGAAGGTGTGAATGTAGGATTAGGTTGGGCAGACTGGTAAGGAGGATTAGGATAAGGGGACATGGATAGGGGATTATAATAGGAGTTTGGGATGGTAGATTGGGATAAGAGGATGTGGGTGTTGGATAAGATAAATATGTAGATGAAGGATATGATGGAGATGTGGGTGGGGAAGATAATGGATATCCCTTGTCAAAGGTAGCATAAGGATTGCTAGTAGGTGTGGGTGAAGATGTAATGGGATAGCTCAGAGGGGTGATTAGATTTTGGAAATTCATTGGGGAAAGCTTACTAGAAATTATAGCATCAAGGGGATCTATGTCATATACCTCTTAATCAGCAAGATTCTCATTATCGTCGTCAACGTAATTGGGATTTCCCTTGACTACTATTTTTGGTTGCATTGGTGAATAATAAGGATTCATGATATTGGATGGGATGGATACAGATTGAAAATATGTGACAGATGATTAGAAGGAAATAAAAGGTGATGAAAGGATAAATAGGGTGGATTGGAAAAAGATGGAAGAAGGGATCTTAAGATTTGTTTTGATATCCAAAGATCTTGGATGTAGATGGACGAAAGCTCAATTTGGGATTTAGATTAAGCTCAGATTAGGATTAGATTGAAGCTCATATTAGGATGATAGGAGGATGTGATGGAATTTATTTTAAACCAAGTTCAGGGGTTTAACTAGATGATGTAAGGTGCTAACAATCAGATTTTTCTAGATTTGGTAGTTTTCAAAAATGGTCAAATTTTGCCATTTTAGGAAATTTCATAGGCATGCCTTTGAAAGTCTAGTTTTTTCCCAAAAACTTCCTAAAACTAAGGTAGGATGAATTTCCAACTAACATCCTAAATTTGAAACATGACTATCAAGTTATTAACAAAAATGTTTTTTCAAAAATTAGAAAAAAACACTAAATTATGATTTTGAGGGTCGAGATGAAAGTTTCAAGCCCCAAAAATGTGTTGAAATTGGGGCCAACTACCCAAGTGTCACATGGGAATCCACATGCCACCTCATAACGCAACCACCCATAAAATTTCAGCCCAAACGAACACCCAAGTCAAAAGTTATGACCTCTGAAGGTTTCTGCATAAAAATCAAAACCCCTAAAACGAAGTCTAGGTGATTGGTATTGATGAACCGATGATGGATATAGACTCCAATGATGTTCTAAGATGCACCCATGTGACTTGGTCAAGGAAATGATGACTTTCAAAAAATGTTGATGAATGAGAATGCCAATGACAGGAAGACAAATGAAGGTCTACTTTTTGAAAAAAATGCCTATCTAGGTGGCAAGCTCGCCCAACCAGGGTACAAGGTCGCCCAACTTGGGGGCAAGGTCACCCAACTTGGATGCAGGATTTCCCAACTAGTGTGCAAGGTCTCCCAACTTGGGGGAAAGGTTGCCCAACTTGGGGGCAAGGTCACCCAACTAGGATGCAGGATCACCAACTAGGGTGCAAGGTCACCCAACTTGGGGGCAAGGTCACCCAACTTGGGGGCAAGGTCGCCAAACTTGGGGGAAAGGTCGCAAAACTTGGGGGAAAGGTCACCCAACTAGGATGTAGTATTTCCCAAATAGGGTGCAAGGTCACCCAACTTGGGGGCAAGGTCACCCAACTTGGATGCAAGATTGCCCAAATAGGATGCAAGGTCACCCAACTTGGCAGAAAGGTCACCCAACTTCGGGGAAAGGTTGCCCAACTTGGGTGCAAGGTCACCCAACTTGGGGGCAAGGTTTCTGAACTAGGGTGCAAGGTCACCTAATTCAGCTTTTAAACTTGTCTAAATTAGAAAAAGGGTCAAACAGACTATTAGAATAGGAAAACAGAGTAACAAAACGGGCAAACGGATGCTCAGAACAGGAAAACAAATGCTCAAAATGGGAAAATGGATGCTCGGAACAAGAAAAAAAATGCTCAAAATAGGGAAATGGATTCCCGTAATAGAGAAATGGATAAACAAATTGATCAAATAGAAGGTGGGATTAGCTGTTCAGAATGAAAAATTGCCCAACTATGAAGTAGGATCACCCAACTATGAAGTAGGATTGCCCAACTCAGAGGTAGAATCACCCCTTTTACTAAAATAGGAAAATGTGCTAGTTGTTTGACTAACAAGATGACTTAGACAAAAAGCAAAATTGCCCCTCTAGGTGGCAAGGTCACCCAACTTAGTGGTAGAATCACCCCTATTGAGGAAAAGGTTGCTTATTCAGTGAAGGATAGGCGATTCTAACAAGAACAGACTATGAAATGACTCAAACAGAAAGTAGGGTCACCCTTGTGGATAGCAGGGTCACCCCTATTAAAGTAGAATTGCCCCTATTGAGGGCAAGGTCGCACCTATCAGTAGACCTGGACTTAACTTGGATAAAAAATAGCTATGGAAAAGGATAGAAAACATAGTAAACAATAAGCAGAAGGCAAAGGCTGACTTGACTAAAAAGACATGCACTATTTTTGCACAAAGAAGATAGTTCAAGCAGCACAATCCTAAGATTAATAGAAATGGTATGACCAACACGGTCCTCTAACTAGGATAGACAAGCCAAACTAGGGAGTCCTCGATATATGCATGGTATGTGAGGCACAACCATGAACACCAACCCATCACAGGTGAGTCAGAAGCCCCAACGAGGTATTGGAAACTTGGACCAACTCTTCATGTCTTATCTAGGTATCACCCTAGCTTCGACACTTTGCTAGACATGACATGACTAGATTGGGGTATAGCTTTGGCTCTCCCCCCTTTATATACCCTATCGGTACATGTGGTTGGGATCATCCCTTGGGTTGATGAAATCCCCAAGCAAGTCTTGCTAAAAGAAGACAATGAACGTTTTCAACTAGTCCCCATGCTCACTTTAAGTGCAAGGGGAAAGCTTGAATGATCTAGTGCCTACTAGGTAACACAAAGGACTAAGTGGACTACAATTTCTCTTCACCCAGGATTGCCAAATGGTGCAAGAGGATTGGATACGTCAATAGACCACTTTCAAGCATAGCACAGAAGTATATTGACTCCCCCTAATTAGATCTATGTGCCTAACTAGTATGAAAAGATAAGAAAACAAAGCTAACTAAGAATACTTGCCTCGTTCATCCCGCAATAAATACATTAGTAGTTTAACCTTCGGTCTTGGACAAACATGAAATAGCTACACAAACATTAGCAAAAATAAGCACATTCACCAACAAAAAAAAGTTAGGGGGTCAGTACTAAAAAAATGACAAGAAACGAACTTTGGAAATGAAATTTAAGTTATTGTTTTAACCTCAGAGTCACCTTTGTTTGGGGAAAAATCACCCTTGTTAATGTTAGGGTTGCCCCTCTCAATTGTAGTTTCGCCCTTGTTAGTGGCAAGATCACTTGTTCTGGGTCAGGGTCGCCTATTTGCAGGAAGCAAGGTCGCCCAACTCACTAGTAGGGTCACCTATTTAGGAAACAAGGAGAATATTTGCCCCCTTTTCATAGATGGGTGATTCTGCAAGGGAAAAATCACTTCTATTGAGTGCAAGGTCACCCCTGTCAGTTGCGAAGTTGCCTCTGTGTAACCTGAACATGCAAAATTTCAAACAACACAAAACATGAAAGTAAAAGACAAGTTTGTGGGTCCCACTGGGCATTCCAAAAATATGTGTAGTGTGATTTTCTGCTCTAAAAGATGCAAAACGTAAAGAAATCCAACAAGGAGAAATACACACAGCACCACCTCAAGATTAGCCTAAGTTGAACTTGAACAAAATAAAGGTAAAAAGAATGATTATACCTTGTCCAAGTTGATCCTTTGCTTGGCCCTTTGAAGAATATTGGTTGTGTTCTCCTTGATGGAAAAATGAGCTACAATGATATGCAAAATGCTCTAGATTGTATGGAGGATGCAATAATGGATGTGGGTGTTTTGATAGGTGTATGGAATGGATGCAATGAAAGCTTTAAAAAATGCAACAATGGATGATGCAAACTGTTCGAATGAAAAAATGTTTGACTGCTTGATCTTGAGAGTGCTTGAATGTGATGAATGAATGTTATGTGAAAAATGAGACCAAATCCTCTATTTTAGGGGAAGAGTCTCTAGGGATTTAAACAATTAGTATTTAGCCAACATGGGAAAGATGGAGGGCTATGGTGAGTTGAGGACTCACAAGCCCTCACATCTTTCCATGTGGAAAGGGAGGTGGCAAAGGTACATGTGAGGTGGAGAGAGGACATGTGAGGTGGAGGTACTTGCAAGTACTTTGGAATTAGGAGAATAATTCTTTAAAAAAGAAGTTCTTGTCCCCATGTGGGAAGGATGGTGACAAGTGAGGAATTTTAGAATTCTTCACTAATCATCATGGGGAAGAGAGAAGTTGTTGGGGGAATAAATGTGAATTTTAAATTCACGTGATTAGAAGTACCTTAAGGATAATGTTGGAAAAACAAGGACAAACAATTGAGAGGGGGGGTGAATCAGTTGTCACAAAATATTAAAATTTTCAAACTTAACTTAATATCAGATCTGATGAATGAACAACGAACCATAAACAGTCAGTACATCAAAAACATAGAGAACACCAAAATTTTTATGTGGAAACCCTGTTAGGGGAAAAACCATGGTGGATTTTAGTCCACAATATTATACCTTATTAAAAGTATAATGAAGAATAATGGGAATGCACATGCATTCAGGCACATTGCCTAGAGCTCACTACTCAATTATAAGAGGGCTCACTACCCAAAGAAGAAACATTGTCTTACAACAATTCAAATTAGATCCATAGGGTATGAACTGATAAAATAGCTTCTACAAAAGCCTGATTATAATTCTGGTTAAGCCCAGAAACACTCCTTCACACTTTGTTCAAACTTCTTCACACTCTGCTCTGAAATCGAATGATTTGATCACTATTCACAAACTTGCACTTTCTTTGGCTCTTCCTCACTTCACACTCTTTCTAATTCCACACAAACAACCACTCTTATATATCCGCAACATGGATTTACATCAACAACTTCGTTTGCCAAAATATAAAACACATTTACAGTGTCGGCCCAAATTTACAAATAAATTTTCAATGTGAATCAAACACTGTCGACCACAATATAATGAAGACTTATAACAATATCCTCGACCATTCCAAAAATTCAAATATTAATCTTCAAGGATCCACAACATGCTACAACCATCATGTCAGCCAAGAACATGAAAACTCGAACACACAAGAGAAAAATCCCTAACCATGAGCACATCGATCAACACGAAAATGCAATAAAGATAGAGAATGATCTAGAAGCATCCAAAAACATTAAGAATCAATAGAGAAGCATCCACAATAACTAAAATTACTAGAATCACATAAACTTCAATCAAGAACAAAAACTAAAACCATAGAAAAACTGTCAAAACACAACTGTTCATAACACAATCAAATCTTCACGCGGACCTCTGAAATTTACAGTGGATAAAATAGATACTCTCAGCAATAGAACCTTTAGTCCACAATGACTAATCATCAACATACTAAGCAATACACCTTCATGACCTTCAATGTTCCACTGTCAACCTACAACTCTTTCTTTAACAATTTTCTCAATATCCTCAACATAGACAACCTTCAATATAACAATGCTAATAGTATTGACATCAATGACAACCACATATCAGCAACACAACCACATCATCACACAATCTCCCCCTTTGGCATTGATGGAAACACATGATGTGAAAAACACCATCAACCCAACTTTCAATCAACACTTACTCCCTCTTAGATTCTAACTCATTTCTCCACATGATCTTTTTCCCACAAGTCTCTTCTCCCAGATAATTCACAATTTTTCACATTGCTCTTCTCCCCCTTTGACATTAATGGAAAAGATAAGCATTATCTTTCCACACACAAGCTCTGAATCACATATCTACACATCTGACTACTCCCCCTGAGTATTAGCCACAGAAACATCAATCTAGATTAGAATATAGTTATGAAGCACATAGATTGATGCAAGTAAATGCATCTCTAGTTCATATCAGGAGGGGTAACTACCCCTAACATCCCTCTCAAATACTCAAAAGCATCATTTGGCAATTGCTTGGTGAAATTTCTATAATTTGTTCTTTGGTAGGCACATACTATAGTTTAACTTCTTTCTCACTCACTTTCTTCCTTAAGAAGTGAAACTTGATTGATATATGCTTGGTCTTAGAGTATAGCACCAAATTCTTTGATATGTTTATTGCATTTGATTTGTCATAGTATATGGCAATAGGCTCATCATATACTACTCTAATATCTTTCAGCATCTATTTCATCCACATCACTTGAGTACAATTATTTGTAGTAGCAATATAATTTTCCTTAGCAGCAGATAGGGAAATGGAATTCTACTTTTTACTCAACCAAGACTCCAGCTTCTTCCCTAGGAAGAAGGCACCACCACTAGTGCTTTTCCTGTCATCTACATCTCTTTCTCAATCCATATTAGTATATGCACTCAAAGTAAGATCATCATCTTTAGGATACCAAAGCCCAAAATCAATTGTTCCTTTCATATACCTAAAAATTATCTTTACAGTAATCACATGAGATTATTTTGGATCAGCTTGATATCTAGCAACCATACACACAACATTCATGATGTTTGGTTTTTTCTAAGTTAAGTAGATAAATCCGCCAATCATTGATCTATATCTTGTTTGATTGTCCTTAGGAGAATCATCATTGTGTGTTAACTTGCATACAATTACCATGGGTGTACCAACAAGCTTTGAGTCTTCCATGCCAATATTCTTCAGTAACTCTCTCACATATTTGGACTGAGATATGAAAATACCATTGTCTAACTAAGTGACTTGAAATCCCAGAAATAATTTCATTTCTCCAATCATACTCATTTCAAATTCACTCTTCATTTCATCAGCAAACTTCATGCATAGATCATCATCTCCTCCCAAAATAATGTCATCAACAAAGACTTCAATAATCAACTCTTTATCATGATCCAACTTAAAATACAAGTTCTTGTTAGCAGTACCTTTATTGAATCCAAGCTTTAGTAATTATTTATATAATCTAGCCTACCAAGCTTTGGGGGCTTGCTTGAGTCCATATAGAGATTTCTTCAATCGAAAAACCATGTATTCCTTATCAGCCAGTCGAAATCCATCTGGTTGTTCAACATATACCTCTTCTTCCAACTCACCATTCAAAAAGGTTGACTTCACATCAATTTGATAAAATTTGTAGTTCTTATATGTAGCATAAGCAAGAAATAATCTCACAACTTCAATTTTGGCAACAGGGGAAAATGTTTCTTCAAAATCAATACCTTCCATTTGTGAATACCCTTTACATACCAGTCATGCTTTATTCTGAATCACTTCACCTTTTTCATTCAGCTTATTTTGAAAGACCCATTTAGTACCAATCACATTTTTATTTTTAGGTTTAGGAACAAGAATCCATTTATCATTCTTTTCAATCTGCATCAATTCTTCCCTCATAGTTTCCATCTAGTGTTCATCATTACAAGCTTCATTAACATTATTAGGCTCAGTCTTGGTAATCAAACAATACTCTTTTGCAATCCTTCTTCTGGTCTGAACACCTTTATTCTTATCTCTTATAATTTGACTTTCAGAATGATTTAGCTTCACATACCTCAAAATGTTAGGATTCTCTCGCACTTCTAGTTCTTATGTTCTTTCTTCTACACTTCCACTTGTCTCTCCTTGACTATCTTGATTTACTGAAACAATTTGAACTTGATTCTATGTCTGAGCATTCTTCCCTTTGTATGTACTATCTTGATGTTCATCTAAATCATATCCACAGTATCTTGATGATCTAACGGAGTCCTCATCAACTCTAACATTTGCACTTTCAACCATTTTTCTCAATCTTCTATTATAGCACCGGTAGGCCTTGCTTTTAGTAGAGTAACCTAGAAATATTCCTTCATCACTCCTTACATCAAACTTTCCTATGTCCTCATATCTTTTGATATAAAACTTGCTTCCAAAGATCATGAAATATTTAACAGTAGGCTTATAATCAAACCACAGTTTAAAAGGAGTCTTGCCAGAAATACCATTGACATTTACCCAGTTTAAAGTGTATACAGCAGTTTTTACAGCTTCTCTCCAATAGATGTGAGGAAATTTTCCTTTTATCATCATTTTTCTAGCAACATCTATAATTTTTCTATTCTTTCTATGTACAACTTCATTCTATTGAGGGGTTTGGGGAGCAGATAATTGTCTTTTGATTCCATGCTCTTCACAGAAAGAATTGAACTCTTGGAAGGTGAACTCACCACCTCTGTCTAACCTTAGGCATTTAATCTTGAGACCTTTCTCATTCTCTACCATAGCTTTGAAACTTTTGAACTTCTCTAATGCTTCACATTTTTCTCTTAAGGAAGCGACCCATATCATCCTAGAGTAATCATCAATAAGCAGCATAAAGTACCTTTCTCCTTATAGACTTCTAATTATGGAGGGACCACATAGGTTAGTATGCACCAACTCTAGTACTCCATTAGAATGACGCTTATTTCTCCAAAAAGAGACTCTAGTCTATTTTCCCATCTGACATTCCTTGCATATTGTGTTAGCAGGTTTCACTAGCTTAGGTAGATCTCTTACTGCTTGAGTGGAGCTTACCTTGATAATGTTATCAAAATTCACATGACACAGCCTCCTATGCCATAACCAGATTTCATCTACTTAAGCAATTAAACAACTTACATTAGCAACACTCAGGTGAAAAATGTTACCTCTTGTCTTTGTACCTAAAGCAATCATATTTCCAGAACTTCCAAGTATCCTTCATCTTCCATCTTTGAACTAAAGATCATAAACCTTGTCCACCATCTATCCAGCACTCAACAAGTTATGCTTTAAGCCTTCAACACAAAGGACATCATCAATGTTATGTTTACCACCAAGACAAATAGATCCTCTACCATGAATCACACCAGTATTATTATCTCTGAATCTTACAACCCCACCATCATATTTCTCTAGACTTACAAATTTTCTTTTGTCACCAGTCATATGATGTGAGCATCCACTATCAATAACCGACTCATCCTTTTCTTCAATTCTAGCTGCAAGATATTTCTCAACTTTAGCAGATTCAATAGCCACTGAACCATTTTCCTTAATAGCAATGAAAACCCATTCATCTTCATTTCTATTTTCTTTATCAAATTCTTCATCAGTCACACCTTCTTCAGCATAATATCATTTCTTTTGAAATCTAGGTTTGTTAGGCTTAGACCTAGGAACTCTTTCAGGACACCTTGAGGAAAAATGACCTATTTTACTACAAGAGAAACATTTAATAGGTAACTTTCTTTTATACATACCTTGTCCTTTGCCTTCTTTCTTCACAATCAATGCTTCCAACTCTTATACCTATCTTTCTTCATCTTCAAGTTGTTTCATTTCTTCCTCATACTTGAATGTCTTTCTAGAACTCTCTCTTGGATCATATCTTTGTTTGTTTCTTCCAGATATAGAAGCCTTAAATGCATATTCAGTCTTGGGGGCAAAATCACCAAATTCACTTAACTCAAAAGCAGTAAGTTTACCAATAAGTTTTTATCTCTTGTCACATTTTTTACTAATTTGAACTCTTCAATAGCATGAGCCTTTGATTTGTAAGAGTGAGGCAATGATCTAAGCTCTTTAGCTACAATTTCTTGTTCTTCCAAGGTACCATCAACGCATCTGATACCCATCACAAGTTCATTTACTCTTTGCATAAAAGAAGAAATATTTTCATCTTCACCCATCTTCAAATTTTCATACTTTCCATTCAAACTCTGTAGCTTAGCGACTTTCACATGTACATATCCTTCATACAAAGTCTCCAACATCATCCAAATCTCATGAGTTGTCTTCAAACCTATCACATTTGTCATTTCTAAATATGTCAGAGCACTCAATAAAGCTTCAATAGCCCTAATGTTAATCTTAGCCTCTTTAATCTCATCAGGAGTGGAAGGATCATTCTAAGGAATAACATATATGTTCTTTGTAATCTTCCAAAAGGGTTCACCAATACACCTCAAATGACACTCCATTCTGGATTTCCATAAAGAGTAGTTTGTTCCATCGAATCTAGGACTATCCTTCTTGTATGATGCCATCTTAAATCACCTCAAGCTTTTAAACTTCTTTAGAGGAACCTGCTTTGATACCAATTGTTGGCAAAACAAGGAAAGACAACTAAGAGGGGGGTGAATCAATTGTCACAAAATATTAAACTTTTCAAAATTAAATTAATCTCAAATATGATGAATGAACAATGAACCATAAACAATCAGCACATCAGAAACACAGAGAACACCAAAAATTTTATGTGGTAACCCTATTAGGGGAAAAACCATGGTGGATATTAGTCCATAATATTATACCCTATTAAAAGTATAATGAAGAATAATGGAATGCACATGCATTCAGGCACACGACCTAGAGCTCACTACTCAATTACAAGAGGGCTCACTACCCAAAGAAGACACACTATCTTACAACAATTCAAATTAGATCCACAGGGTATGAACTGAGAAAATAGGTTCTACAAAAGCCTGATTACAGTTCTAATTAAGCACAAAAACACTCCTTCACACTTCGCTCAAAATTCTTCACACTCTGCTCTGAAATTGAATGATTTTATCACTATTCGCATACTTGCACTTTCTTTGGCTCTTCCTCACTTCACACTCTTTCTAATTTCACACAAACAACCACTCTTATATATCCACAACATGGATTTACATCAACAACTTCATCGGCCAAAATATAAAACATATTTGTAATGTCAGCCCAAATTTACAAATAAATTTTCAATGTGAATCAAACAACGTTGGCCATAATATAATGAAGATTTAAAACAATATCCTCGAGTGTGCAAAATATGCAAATTTTAATCTCCAAGGATCCGCAACACACTACAACCATCATGTCAGCCAAGAACATGAAAACTCGAACACACAAGAGAAAAATCTCTGACCATGAGCACACCGATCAACACAAACATGCAACAAAGATAGAGAATGATCTAGAAGCAATGACGAACATTAAGAATCAATAGAGAATCATCAACAACAATTAAAATTACTAGAATCACATCAACTTTAATCAGGAGCAAAAACTGAAACCACAAAAAAACTATCAAAACATAATTGTTCATAACACGATCAAATCTTCATGCAGACCTCTAAAATTTCCAATGGATAAACTAGATACTCTCAGCAATAGACCCTTTAGTCCACAATGACTAATCATCAACGTACTAAGCAAGACACCTTCATGACCTTCATTGTTCCACTGTCAACGTACAACTCTTTCTTTAAAAATTTTCTCAATATCCTCCACATATAGACCCTTCAATACAACAATGCTAATAGAGTTGACATCAATGAAAACCACATATTAGCAACACAACCACAACATCCAACAGATAAGACAACGTCCTCATAAAGGAGGTCCTTGTCCCATGTGAGTGATGTGAATAAGATTTATAATTTCCCAACAACCTACATGGGGAAGAGGGGAGCATTGAATGAATAAATGTGAATTTTTTAATCCACATGGGGAAGAGTTCATGGCTTAATAAAGAAATCACTTATGAAAGGTTGACTTGGAGGACATACCAAAAATGGCATGAAGATTAGATTAAGGTTGTGCAAACAAGTGATTAAGAAGACTAATGAAGGATTAGAGACAAGTGGCCAAATATGGAGGATGTGACATTAATCCTAATTAAGGGTGAGCACATCCTAATCATGAATTAATTAAACTAATCTAGATTAGAAGAGGGTTATGGAGGATGTGACAAGGAGAGAGAAAAGAGGGAGTTTAAAATTGATTTAAATTCAAAAGGGAAAATGACTAAATTAAATAAATTGATATATTTATTTTATTTAGAGAAGAAGGATGAAAGGTAAATTATTTAATTATTAAATGAAATACTTTAGAAACCTTAGGCAAAGAGGATATATTAATTAAATAAATCATTTAATTAATATCGATGAAATATGAAATAGACAAATAAAGGGGACGAATTTGACCATGTGGGAATGGTCAATTTTGGATGTCTACAGCTACAAGATGATAGTTAGAAATTACTTCCCCAAAATAATGTTGCTCATCAGTTTGTCAACATGATTGAGAAGGAATTTGAAGACCAGATGTTTTCAGTACCTTTAATGGATTGAATCTTTTATAGTTAATTAACTTTGGAGAACCTGAAACAGTACCTTGGGTGACATGAAAAATCCTACAACAATGTTAGAGATTCGATATCAAGAGCTTGTGGCATCATCAAACATACTTCAAGGCTAGATGGAAATGAAGTGCAAATGAAGAATGTTGAAGAAGGATAATCATTCCTTAGTTTAGATTTCAAGTTTTTGTCATTTACAAGTTTTTTGTAATTAGTGCATGACAATTTACATGTTATTTGTCATTTGAAAAATTATAAATACATGTAACAACAATGAATTTCTCCAATAATTTTGGACTCCAATGTTGAATAAGTCAAAATAGTTATACTTTTCCTAGATTAGCTCTTTACCTCTCATCTATAAATATGAGAGAGTTCATTTGTAATTTTTACCATTAATCTTTTGCAACGAAGTATTGCCCAAATTGATGATCAACTTTGAGACTTTGAATTCAAATTGCAAGATCAATTCTAATTAATAAAGAAGGTGAATTTTGATATCAAACTTTGTGTTGAATCAAATTTGTATGAGTAAGGATGGTCTTATGTCATTCTTATTGATTTCTTTTGTGTTGGTTGGATAAGTGGTGTTTCTTTATTATGATTGGGGGACTTTCAAGATAAGTTATATGAACTTTGTGTTATATCATTTACTTGAAATTATGTGTGTTGAAAGTGTTTCTTTGTGGAGAATTATCAATACTTTGAGCTTGTAATTATTCACTTCGTGGATTAGTGGTATTATTAGTTGATAGACTTTATGCTCCAACTAGCGATATGGTTATTTCAAAATCTTTTTGGAGGATAATTTGAAGACTGTGTGCTTGGGATTATTCACTTGGTGTGTGAATCTTTTTGTGCTTTGACTTATCCCATTGGTTACTACAAAACTCTCATTGAAGGTAGTGAAAAGACTATGTTCTTTTGTGTGCCTTTTGATCACTTATCACATATTTATACAGGTACTCCTTGATTATTCACACGTTTAATCAAGAATATTGGTGATTATTGTTTAGGTTAATATTAGAAGTGTAGAAGCATTATTGAATATTACCATGAAACATTGTAAACATCTTTTCTAAAAGAAGAGAAAATGATGAATGTAACACATCCCCCACATGGTTAAAGCTAGTGTAAATACCTTTAGCTTAGCATAGTTTACTTTTGTTTCAATAAATAGTAAGAAGGGAGCCTCCCCTTTCTAAGAGGAGAGATTTATCTCATCATAACAATGGTTGAAATCACTATTTAATAATTTATAAATGGATTATACAATATTCACCCAATAGTTTTTTGGTGACTCCGTTGGGGATACGAGCATGCAACCAAAGCCTTACACTTTCATTGAAGTAGGCAAGTATTCCAGTGTCTTATTGCAATTTTGTGAATATCTTTAATTACTTCAATTTTTGTTTTGTTTTGAGGACTACATTCTAGCATATAGGAGATATACTTGAAGTGAAAGGGAACAAGGTCAATTTGATCCATTTTTTGAGTTGTTGCAATGCCATAATATTATTCCTTCTCCTTCGTGAGCAAGGTCACCATTACAACATATAGGAAGTTATCCACCTCAAAGAATCAAATCACCACTTCCAAGCGAATCTTCTAATTTTTTAGGGCTTTATCTATCACACTAGTTCAAGTGACTATTGTTCAAGGTGCTATGGCAGCTCAACCTCTTGTTGGTCCTTGGGGTAATACTTTTGGCCCTTGAAATTTGGTAGCCCCTTTGCAAGAACTTCATTGCATTTCACACAAGAACATCCCCAAATTCTATGGTGATGGTAAGCAACATGTTGACGAGCATATTGTAGCATTTTATATTGTATGTGGTGTTCTTGATGTTGAGAATGAGAATGTTTCCTTAAGATTATTCATTGAGACCTTACAAGGAGTAGTAGCAGAATGGTTTTACACTCTTTCTCTCGGTTCTATTTCAAATTGGGCTACTCTCCATACCAAATTTGAAGAATATTTCAAGCCTATAGAAGATGCACATGCTTTGTTGGCATAACATACAAATATGAGAAAAGAAGCACATGAACCCATGCATGAGTTCATGGAAAATTTCAGTAAGTTGGTAGCAAGGATTCTTGTTGAGGCTAAGCTAATGGCTCATAATCTCAAATGTTTCTTCATTAACACACAACTTCCAGAGGTAGGTTTCTTGTTACGAAGGGAAGTTCTAGCTAATCTTGAAGTAGCACAATAATTGGCTACTAGTTTTGAAGATGACTTGATTCTTGCCAATAAAATAAGGAAAGAAACAAATAAAAGTAAGGGCCAAGTGTCTTCATCTTTGTCTACCAACCCAAGCATTGACCCTATAGTGCAAAAATTATGAAATTAATTACTAGAATTGAAGAAACAAGTTTCTCAAGGTCTGTCTAATCCTCCATATAAAGATGTTCCAAGAAGAACTTTTATGAATTCTTCCAACTATTTCAGTAATAGAAACCAAAACAAACTTCCTACACCACAAGGAAGACTTGATCTTGAAGTTCCTTCCACCAATGCAGTCGTGGGTTACTATGAATTTGAGCAAGATGATTATGCACAACTAGAATATCCTATTGAAGAAAATGTCAATGAATTCCAACAGGAGGAAGCATATCCAGCTGGTGACTCAAATATTGGCTATTTACATGTTGAGAATGAATCTGATGAAGAGGATCTTGGGATTGATGCTTATTTTCTATTCACATGTTCATAACAAATCAACTTGATCAAACTCAAGCTAATGTGAAAAAAGAAAAGGATAGTTCACGACCAACAATTACTATTTCTAAAAGAGGAACTCCTTTTCTAGTGCAACCCAAAGATACAACTAATAAGCAAGTCCCTCTCATGTCCTCCTATAGTTCCCTCAACACCAAAGGCCAATACTCAGGTTCCAAAGACCAATGCTCCTATTGTTAAACCTACCAATGAGATTACCCCATCCTCCTTGATTAGATCATTTAAATCCTTTGACATAATTTATCATGTGAAGAGGACAAAGATACAAATGTTTGAAGCCAAATATCTAAAGGCCAATCTTGACCAATTTCATAGACTGGTTGAGTTTGTTAAAGATAAGATAACTCACCCTAATAGAGATTCATCTTCATAAATACCTATTGTTCCAAAATCTAAGCCTCCTTAGGGTAACTTAGTTTCCATTCCTTCATCTATTCCTATAGATTCTAGTGCATATGATAATGGCATGCCTACCAAAGTAGCTACTGCTTTGGGTCTAAATCTTACAAATAATTTTGGTAGTTGCTTCTCCATGGAGAATTAAAAAGTTCCTTTGATTGGGAAAATCAAGGATGTGCAATTTTCCTTTGCAACATTCCCAGATAAGAAGATGAAGATGATAGTCTTAGTCATTGATTTTCTTGCATCCTATGGTATTTTTCTTGGATGAAAATTTTGTAAGGATGTAGGAGGTGAGTTGATATGGATAAGTCTAAAGCCTAAATACCCGTCAAGGGTGTTATGCAATGGTTCCTTCCTAAAAGGGAATCAAAATTTTCTATGACCAAGTCATATGATCCAAGATCTCAAATCCTATTTGAGTCTTCAAGTATGGGAATATACTTTTTGCAAACAAATGAATATGTTGAATCTTCAAATAAAAAGGCAAGAAATGAGTCATGAACTAATGACTCATCCATTTCAAAGAAAGAATTATCTTCTTTAGAAGAATTGTCTTTGGATGATATATGATTTACAAATGGTGAAACTGCATCTAAAGAAGAAGTTTAAGATTTTGAAGCTTCCAGTCTTGGTGATCCAAATGATGTTTGGATGATTGAGTTTGATGGTAGTTTCTCTTTGATAGGTTCAAGAGCAAGAATTGATTTCATTTCTTCGCAAGGGAAATTCTTTCCTTTTTCTTTTAAACTCCAGTTTGACAACACTAACAATACTATGGAGTATGAAGCATTGTTGTTTGGAATGGAAGTTGTATGAAGTAAAGGGATAAGAAATTTGCATGTTCAAGGTGATGCTAAATTAGTCATTTTCCAAGTGAGAAAATTATATCAAACCAAGAACGAGAAACTAAGGCATTATCGTAACTTGGTTTGGGACGGTATAGAAGAGTTTGAAGCTTTTAACATTTTTGTTGTTCCAAGATAGTACAATGATAGAGATGATTCTTTAGCAGTATCAACTACACTCTCAATTCCACAAATATTTTCACAGTCCTACCTACACCATTGAGTTGTTTTTTCATCTAAGTGTTCCGGAAAATTTGAAAAATTGGAAAATTTTCAATGATGATCACTAGATCATGGCCTTCCTAGAGAAGGAATTTTTTTTTGATGAATTTCATTTTGAAGGTAGTGATTCTCCTCCCTAAGAATCTATTTTTGAAATTGATCCTACCATTTATGAAGAGGTTCTACAAATTAAAGGGAATAAAATTTCCAAGGGGTTGGTATCCCTAGAAAGACTTTTTGACAAACATGACCATTATGTCAAAAAGCAACAATAGTCCAGTTCTAAATCATCTAATGAGATTGAGAAAATTAATTTACGAGTTGAAGTGGATCCTAAAATGGTGAATATCAGAGAGTGTTGTGCTCCTGAAGAGAAAGACCAATTTGTTGAATTGTTATGGCAATACGTTGATGTACTTGCATACTCATATGAAGATTTGAAGTCTTTTCACCAAAAGGAAGTTCAACACAAAATTCCACTAAAGGCGGGATTATTACCTCATAAACAAAAGAAGAGGCAGTATAATCCTAAGATTTCTAGAACCATTCTTTCATAGATCCAAAATATGCTTAATGATAGGATCATATTTCCTATTCACCATTCAATGTGGATAGCCAATATTGTTCCAATCTGTAAGAAAAATGGGAAAATTTGCATGTGTGGATTTCATAAATTTGAATTAGTTATCATTAAAATACAACTATCCTTTGCAAGTGATAGATCAAGTCTTGCAAACAATAACTAGATTTGAGATGTTATCCATGTTGGATGGTTTTTCGGGTTACAATCAACTGGAGGTCATCACAAATTATCAACATAAGACCACCTTCACCACACCATGGGGTACTTTTGCCTACCGTAAAATGTCATTTGGTCTCATTAATGTCAGTGCTACATTTCAATGAGCAAAGGAATTAGCTTTCCATGATGTCATGGGTAAGTTCATTTTTTTTATCTTGATGATCTTACCATCTTTTCCAAAAAATGTCAAGAGCATTTCAATCATTTAAGACAAGCCTTAGAGAGGTGTCGACAACATGGAATTTCTTTGAATCACAAGAGGTCAATTTTTAGGGTTACTAATGGTAAACTACTTGGTCACATCATGTCTAAGGAGGGTATAAAAACTGATCCTGAATGGTTCAAAGCAATTCAAGCTCTTATCTTGCATGTGAGTAAGAAAGTAGGTCACTCTTTCTTCGGTAAGATGAATTTCCTATGAAGGTTTTTTCCTGACTTCACAGAAAAGACACATCATATTATGAATATGATGAAGGGAAATACTACCTTTCATTTCATTGGTATGCAAAAGGTAAAGCTCTGTTCAATGATATTAAAGAAGCTATTGTGCATGTACTAATGTTAGTCTTCCCAGATTACACTAAAGAGTTCATTATGTATAGTTATGCTTCTGAGCATACACTCTCAACAATTTTAGTGTAGTAGAATAGTGAGGGGTTTGAGTCCCCTATTGCATTCATAAGTTTTCCATTAAAATCTCATGGATTGAAGTACTCTCAAATGGAAAAATATGCATTCATTGTGGTTAAGGAAGTGAAGCATTTTTGGTTTTGCATACTTAACAATCATGTCACTACACTAGTGCTTGATTCTACTATCAAGTCCATCTTGACACAACAAGAGTTTGGTACAAAAACATGCAATTGGATTGCCAAAATTCAAGAGTATGACATGGATATAAATCCCACCAAATTGGTGCATGGTAAAGGTTTGTGCCAGCTTATTGCTGACAACAATCCTGATCAAGTTTTGATTATGAGGTAAGCTCTAAAGATATTCCAAATGTTCTTTTTGTTAGTACTACTGATGAATGGTATTCCAATATCACTTACTTTCTAACATATGGAGAATTTATAGAGAATTTGACACATAAGGAGAAAAGGATAGTCAAGCTTAAGGCAACAAATTTTGTCTTATGGGATGGTTTGTACAAAATGAGCTTGGATAGTACTTTCCTATGTTGTGTTGACAAGGCACAACAGAGCAAGCTATTAGAATATTTCCATAACTTGGCATGTGACGAACCATTTTCTACACCAGTTACAACTCACAAAATTTTGCAAGCTAAGTATTATTGGCCTACCTTGTTTCAAGATGCGTACAATTAGGTGTGCAAATGTGAACTTTGTACATAGTTCATAGGAAAGCCTAAGTTGGCTATTCTTCCACTAAAGCCAATTATCAATGAAGATCCCTTCTAGCATTGGGGCATTGACTTCATTGGCACTATAAATCCACCTTCAAGTACGATACATGTTTATGTTCTTATAGCCACTAATTACTTCACCAAGTGGGTGGAGGCTATATCGATGAAGCACACTACTTCATAGGTAGTTTGTAGATTCTTGAAGGAGAATATCATTTCTAGGTTCATTGTACCAAAATAAATTATAGTAGATAATGCTATTGCATTCTCGTCAAGTGAGATCACAAAGTTATGTTTCGAGCATGGAATCACATTGTCACATTCATCATATTACTACCCACAAGGTAATGGTCAGGCAGAATCCAGCAACAAGAACCTAGTTAATGTCATCTGCAAGTTAATTAACGAGAACTATATATCATGGTATAAGGCATTGTATGATGCTTTGCAGGTTGATAGAATTACCCCCAAATGGGTGATAGGCATATCACCATTCCAACTCTTGTATGGGTTGAATGTAGAGATTCCAATCACATTGGAATTTCCCACCCTCAAATTGGCTAAGGCTATTGAAGATGAGACATATGATAGCTCTAGCAACAAGTATGTTATGTATCTCTTTGAATTGGAGGAAAAGTGTGTTCAAGTGGTGAACCATATTGCGGAGCACCAAGATCAAGTAAAGAATCTTTTTAACAAGAAGCAAAGTCTTGATATTTCCAAATTAGAGATCTAGTTCTCTTGTGGGACAAGAGAAGAGAGCCAAAAGACATGCACAACAAATTTTATTCATTATGGGGAGGTCTATTCAAGATTCACTAACTTTGTGGTGAAAATAGTTTCCTACTTGCATATGATAATGGCACACCATTTTTGCTTCCACATAATAGACAACATCTAAAGCACTTCACTCAATGAGGTGGTAAATGCGTTTTATAAATATTTGTATAGTATTTGCATCTTTTTATTTTTTATTCTTTTTGAGTCTTTTTTTATCACCTGACTCTACACCCAATGGATGGATGAAGGCAGTTAGAGACTAGAATTCTTCTCCCTTTGATCTTTTCAAATAATGAAGGAAGCTTCCCAACTAGAGCCAATTGTTATCCTTGAATTCAATTGCACTTGCTTCACGTGATAACCCCTACGAATATTATCCATTTTGTAGCTCGTGTACTCTAAGCATGCAAAGCGAGGAGAATCTCAATTTTTCTTCATGTGTGGTCCTAAGTCTCGAAACGCCTTTCGAGCCTTAACCTCCATTGGTTTTTAAAATTTCATATTTTTGCTCAAGTTATGAAAATTAGTTTGCAAGAGTTAGAAAAAGTTTTTATACTTGCAATTTATACTTGCAAGGTCAAGGTTTTTCCCCGACCTTGCAAGTTACTTAAGTTTTATTTGCATAATCATCAAAAAATGTCAATCATACAAGTTTTAATTGAAATCCAATTTGAAAAGTTGTTAGAAATATCTGCTCCTACAGTATTGGCTTCGCACGAGTGCATTTATTGTTATTTTAAATGTTTTTTAAATTGGCCTTTTAAATGCTTTTACCCATTTTTTCTTCCTCATTTTCATTTGCTATTTATTCCTTCATCTACTATGAACTTTTTTGAGGCATTCAACTTCATTTGTGGGTGTGGTTTGTATAGGATTTTGATCAAGTTTTTGAGCTAGGGTTTCACATTTTTCAAACGTCTTACTTCCGGGTATGTTTAACCCCTTTCCACCTTTCTAATTATTGTTGATGTTGTTTAAAATACATAGGGTTTGCATTCTAATAATTTTTATTTATTCGAATGGGTTTTTATTTTTTCATTTTTTTTTTGTTTTAACTTTTTGTGCATATCAAATTTTCCATGATTCTTGTGTGTTTGTAAACCAAACCCTTATTTCATTTCTCTTTTGTCACTCATCCCCTTTTATGTCCTTCTTTGAAGTCTTTGTTTTTTCAAAACTTCTTATGATTAGATGGGTAACATTGTAATGTAACGAGGACATGGTATCCATTTTTCACAATGTTAAAAACTTTGATTTCCACATACAGGGTCGGGATTTTCCATAAAACCCCATGATTACCATGTTTTGACAACCCTTATGGAGTTGGCATTTTTAACCAATGTTGCAAGTTTCCATAGATCTTTCATGCGAGGTCAATATTTTATCCTGATTGTGTAAACAAGGTTTCCTTTAGTGTATCAAAGGGGTTTTTTTGAGTGGCTGAACAAAGGGGTGAATTTATGTTATTTGCACCATCAACATTTTTTTATTGATGATGTTTAATACTAAATGTCCCAAAGTTGTATGGTTGGGGTTTTTCCTTGACCCTACAACCACATATTATGGTTCTTGTGTATGTGTGGATTAAACCCACATAAACAAACTAAGTCTACCTCAAAGTTGTATGGTCGGGGAAAAACCCCAACCCTACAAACAATTCAATATCATAATTGTATTATTGACAATTTTACTAAAAATAAAATGTTAAAACCATTGAACTTCCCAAGTTGTATGGTCAAGGTTTTTCCCCGACCTAAAAACAAAAACAAAGATTCTCTTGCAAGGTTGTCAAATTTTCACAACTTAACCAAAGTTAGTTTCACCTGACTTGTTGGGTCGAGGTTTTTCCCCGACGTGATAAACAAATGCAAAATTGATCTTCCAAATTGCTAAGTCATAATTTTTTGACATTACAACTCTTTGCAAAGACCATTTTGACTTGCAATTTTCACTAATTTCCAACACATATACACATTTTTTCCAGAATTTTCTCTAACACTCAAAAATTTCTTGCTTTGCCAAGTCGACCCTTTGCACTTCATTTTTCACATTTATCACACTCAAACCCCAAGTTTCATGCAATCATTATGTTTTTCACCCTCACTATGATTTCCAAAAATGCAATTGTTTTCCTAACATTTGCAAAATGCTAATCTTGTTATGCAGTTTTATGTTCATGCTTTCTGAGATCTTGTTTTTGCATTTCTGCAAGGCCATTATTTTACCAATGTCAAATCCATCTCCTTCCAAGGGGAAAGTTATGAAGTACAAATACCAAGGTGTGCTTCCCCCTACAATGGTTTTTTTGAATGTTGATGAAATCAAGGATACAAAGATCAATCACGTGGACATGGCTAAGTTCATTGAGAGGACTAAGAAACAATCCATGGAAAATGGAATAAAATCAATTATTCAAAGTAACCTACATCTTGCGGCCTTATTTTTGGTAGCAACTTAGAATCCTGAGTTTGTACTACAAGTTGCCTCTCACTACAAAAAAGAAGATTGGAAATTTTGTGATTCAAATGGGAATGTGATGATGGAATTAGATGTTGTATTCTTTGATAAAGTATTCATGTGCCCAACTGCTAACACGTATGTAGAGATTTCCAAAGAATTTGCATAGGAAAAGTATGATAAAGATCTCGATTCTTCCAAAAGGATGATCAACAATGAATGACTGAAGGCCCCCTAGACTGGTATCATAAGGTGGTCTAAGAATCGTCCTCATAGTGATTTCATAGAAGATGTAAATGACCTCATTAATCTTCTCAATAGGGTATATGGTTTACCTACTTCCTCCACCTTTGAAGACTGGATGTACTTGTACATCAAGATTATTCTGAAGGGAAAGCAACAGATCTTTTGGGGTGAGAAAATCAACAATGCTCTCCATGAGAAATTGACCCGAGTGCTTACAACACACAAGTTTTATATGGAATCATATTTGGTCTATGCTACAACATCAATACAAAATTTTCTAGGCCTGGCTACTGAGGGAGATAGGAAGGTAACTCAAGTCTACAACTATTTCCCATAGATTACCCTCAAAGGCAGTATCAATCATTTTAGAAGGGTAAACGATGCCTTCTTTTCTCCACTCATGTGTGCCTTTGATCCTGAATTGGAGATAAAAGAGTATTTGATGAAGCATGGAAGGTAGTGAACAAATATGGTTGCCTTTATCTATAATTTCCAACTTTCACTTATCTAAGAGTTGGATGTTTTGCTCGATATCCATATATGCTTCCTCATTATCCTTGTGATAAAATTGTTTTGATGGAATTATGTAGACAGATCATTGTAGTGCATAGTAAACAAATGGAATCCCATAAACCCAAATTCAAATTCCCATTAGCAATCAGAAGATACACCATTCATACATGACATAAGGCCAAGGTTGTTCATTCAGAAATGCAGTAGGTAACAATAAAATTGTTCAAAGTAAGATCTAATTTTGATTGCAGAGATATGAAGTCCTGAATCAAAATGGATTTCTCCCATGTACATCAAATTGAAGAAATATGTGTTGACATCAGGACAGAACGATAAATCAGGAGAATGAATTATTGCAATTTAACTCTGGATTAGATAAAGGAAATGGATCTTGTTGATATCCCTAAAGACATGGAGGATGATGATAATATATTAGATCCTAATTATGAAAGAAATAATATTACAGGTTCACCTTTTTCTCCCATTCAATGGTCCCGAAACGAGGTACTCTCAATTCGAGAAAGGCTTGAACCCATTTTAGCTAGCACAAATTTTTGGTTAGAAGAAAGAGGGATATAGTTGAAATCTTTCTTCACTAGATCAGAAGATGAGTCATAAGGTCAAATAGGTAAGAGGTCTAAACTGAGGACCAAGAACAAAAATGATGCTCCAAGCTCCAACAAACCTTCAAAGCCAAAGATCAAGTTTGTGGTCAAGGGTGGCAAGAAGAAGAGTGGGAAAGCTATAGAGGGGCCATCTATAGAAGCACAAGAGGATCCTATGCAAGAAGAGGGGCAAGTTGAGGAAGAAAGATATGAGGAATCAAAATTATCTACTCATGAGAACATTCCTAAGAATCCTCCTGTTTCCTCTCCTTCAATTACTAATGTTGCATGTCTACTCTCACTCCTCCTTCTATGACCTCATCTATGTCTATTGTTCTTATTAATGTTCCTCAGGTTTAGTAACAAGTGTTGTTGGGCCTAATGTGTTGATTCATTTTGTACATTAAATCCCAAAATAAGGGTTAGATAATGTGTCTAGTTCTCCTATGTCTTTACCAATTTTTTCCTCACCATCTTTTGACCTTATTTCACATTTTTATTTAGGGTAGTTCCTTAATGATTTTGTGCAAGTGTCTAGTATTGAAATTCCTAATGTTATTTTAACTGACACTCCTCCCATAATGACTACCACCTTTGTGAATGCAACTACTACATCACATACAATGACTACACATCCTGAAGAGAGTTCACCACTCCCACCTTGGTTGTCATCACAAACACTAAAGAGGAGGAAAGAAGCCATGTCTCCATATGGGTTTGACTTTGCACAACTTACATCTACCAAGACAAGAACCAAGAAGAAAGAAAAGACTATTTCCAGGATGTTGATTGATAAGAGGGTAATAAGTATGCAAAGATAGCTCAACCTCCCTCTAACAAAACTTATGAAGAAGTGTATATCATAGGCTACACTATCACAAGGGTAGAATTGGGTAAAGTAACTCATGAGAGTGCAAAGGTAGATATTTGATCTACCCTAGATTCTCTTATAGAGAAATTTAGCAAAGAGAATAAGATGAAGGATCACTATAAGGCAAAAATAGAGCAACTTATAGTTTTCCTACAAAAAATTACCCAATCTTTTGAATCTATTGAGCCTGAGGCAATTGTAGTTGGTGTTGAAAATCCTATCATCCAAAAGGTGGAAAAGGTGCATACTAGGGGAAGAGTGGTCGGTAAGTATCTTGACCGCATAATTGCATTAGCAACATAAATGCTAGAATTTTCCATGGAGAAGATGGAAAAGATGGAAGGCATAAAGGAAAAATTGGATGACACTTCAAATGCTTTCTCTCAAGAGAAAGAGAATATGGAAAACAAAGTGTAGGCTTGGATAAAAATGAGAAAGCTCAAATTGGATACCCTAGAAGAACTTGGGATCATCCCCAACCGAGATGTGCATGTGGAAATTGAAGAGTCTTTGATTCATAAAGAGATTGTCCTCACAAACTTACTCAATGATCTACAATCTACAAGTGAACTTGGTGAAGAACATGATTTGTAGCTTATTAACAAAATTGAAGAATTCCATGTAAGTAGCAAGATGATAGTCAAAAATTACTTCCCCAAGATAATGTTGTTTAATAGTTTGTCAACGTGATTCAGAAGGAATTTGAAGATCAAATTTTTTTAGTACCTCTAATTGATTGGCTCTTTGATATTCAATTAACTTTGGAGAACTTGAAACAGTACCTTGGGTAACATGAAAAATCTTGTAACAATGTCAAAGATTTGGTATCAAGAGGGCTAGATGAAAATGAAGTGTAGACGATCTTGAAGAAGCATGATGAATTCCTAATGAAGAATGTTGAAGAAGGTTGATCATGCCTTAGTTTATATTTCAATTTTTTGTCATTTACAAGTTTTTTGTAATTAGTGTATTTTGTCATTTACAAGTTTTTTGTAATTAGTGTATGACAATTTATATGTCATTTGTCATTTGCAAAATTGTAAGTACATGTAACAACAATGAAGTCCTCCAATAATTTTGGACTCCAATGTTGAATAATTCAAAGTAGTTAGATTTTTCCTAGATTAGCTCTTTGGCTCTCATTTATAAATATGAGAGAGCTCATTTGTAATTTTTACCTTTAATCTTTTGCAACGAAGTGTTGTCCACATTGAGAATCAACTTTGAGACTTTGAGTTCAAATTGCAAGATCAATTCCAATTAATAAAGAAGGTGAATTTTGATATCAAACTTTGTGTTGAATCAAATTTGTATGAGTACTTGGATATTCTTATGTCATTCTTATTGATTTCTTTTAAGTTGATTGGATAAGGTGTGTTTCTTTATTACGATTGGAGGAATTTCAAGATAAGTTATATGAACTTCAAGTGTTATATCATTTACTTGAAATTGTGTATGTTGAAAGTGTTTATTGGTGGAAAATTATCAATACTTTGAGCTTGTAATTATTCACTTTATGGATTGCTGGTATTATTAGTTGATAGACTTTATGCTCCAACTGGTGATATGGTTATTTTAAAATCTTTCTGGGGGATAATTTCAAGACTTTGTGCTTGGGATTATTCACTTGGTGTGTGAATCTTTTTGTGCATGAATCTTTTTTTGCTTCAACTTACTTCATCGGTTACTATAGCACTCTTATTGAAGGCAGCGAAAACATTGTGCTTTTGTGTCTTTTGATCACTTATCACATATTTATACTGGTACTTCTTGATTATTCACATGTTTAATCAATAATATTGCTGATTATTGTTTAGGTTAATATTAGAAGTTTAGAAGCATTATTGAATATTACCATGAAACATTGTAAACATTTTTTTCTAAAAGAAGAGAAAATGATGAATGTAACGCAACCCCCACATGGTTAAAGCTAGTGTAAATATCTTTAGCTTAGCATAGTTTACTTTTGTTTCAATAAACAATAAGAAGGGAGCCTCCCCTTTTTGAGAGGTGAGATTTATCTCATCATAACTATGGTTGAAATGACTATTTCATAATTTGTAAAGGGATTACAAAATATCACCCAACAGTACTAAGTAAATTCCAAAAAATATATGCGCACTAGGTATTGATGTCCTTGTTTCACCAAAAAAATTGAATGTCGATATATACAAAAGTTATATGTGACAACATACACCTATGTCCAAATTATAATTACCTCAACTTCAAAAATTAATTTTTAAAAAAATGTGTAACAAAAAATTATGAAAAAAAATAAGATGCATTAGATATTGATGTTACAAATCTATATTTTATAAATTTTAATGTTATCCTTCCTTAAAAAAAGTTATGCCCTATGATAGAAACATTAATTTTTAAAAAATTTATTATAAAAAACTAGTTATTATAAGTTATGTAAAATAAATTCATGAATTATTTCAAGAAAATTAAAAATATATATATTTAGAATCTACACACAAATCACCATAAATCGTTAGTTTGTATCATCTTAAAATTTTCAATGGTTTAGATCCTATTATGGATTATTTTGTTCCACTTGATGAGTTTCAACTGATTGATGATAAAACTACTATAGTGCTTGCTAAAAAACTAGTTATTATAAGTTATGTAAAATAAATTCTTGATTTATTTCAAGAAAATTAAAAATATATATATTTAGAATCTACACACAAATCACCATAAATCATTAGTTTGTATCATCTTCAAATTTTCAATGGTTTAGATCCTATTATGGATTGTTTCGTTCCACTTGATGACTTTCAACTAATTGATGATAAAACAACTATAGTGCTTCCTAAATGGAATAGGTATGATTTTTTTGACAACACAAACTTATTCTCATCCTACATAAAATTCTATTGATACTTCAATTTCTATGGCTCCTAATCTGGATTTAGAGGGTTCATCTTCTTTATATGAGCTAGCATCTTGAGGATGAGGACTCTAGTAATCCAACATTGAAAAAATCATTTGATGTTCAAGTTCATGCATCTAGTATGGATAATTTTGTGTATGATAAGTGTAGTAAAATGAAATGCATTGAGATCTCAATGCCTTCATCTTCTATTGGATTTGATAATGCTTTTGTTGCCATATTTTTGGCTTCTTTTGATTCAATGCAGCAAGACATACATTATCTTTCAGATATAGCTACTTGGGATGAGTACTTGATAGACATTTTAGGTTTGTTTTGTAAGCGATATCTTAAAAACTTGGAGGAAACTACTGAGGATATCCATCTCCTCTTTGATATTACTTTGTATAGAGTTGCAATATCTTCTTCAAATATTGCAGGGGAACATTTTGATACTCTAATTTATTCTCTTTCATCATTTATCACAGTTTGACATTGGTGTGGTGACCTTTGATCAAAATTTAGAGGAGTCACATCTATCTTTGGATTATGTTTTACATTTGTTTCTAGGAGAATCTGGATTGCACTCTTTATTAGTGTGGCCTAGAACACCTATTTCAAGTGTGTCAACTTTCGACATCAACATGGAGATGCGAGCATAACTCATAAAAATCACTCATCATCTTTCTTCCCTCATCTTCTTTTTATGAATGTGAAGAAGTCTTGCGTACCATCTTGGTTTTGTTTCTTCCTAAGGGGAGTAATGTTGTTCAATGAGATTTGATCATCTTTAGCATTTAAAGTCAAGCATCTACCATCATTGCAAGAGACTCTACATTGAGGGGGCTACATGATCTCTCTTCTTCTTCTTCTCTCTTATGGGGGATTCTTTTTCCTTGCATAGGGATTTTTCCTTCTCATTTTTCATTGAGATCATTTTATTTTCATATATCTCTTGGGAAGGAGTTTTGTCCCACTAAGTTTTCTCCTTTCTCCATTTATAAGAGATTGCATTTGTACATGGGTACCTAACATGGCCTTGTAGCCAAGACCCATCCTTGCATCATTTTCTTTAGTTGTTCATCCCTAAGTTTCACACTTAGGGAGGGTGTGTTGGTGTGAATATGGTGTTTTACATAACTAGTTTGCCTAGTAGGTCTTATTCACATATTAAGTTTACTTAGGTCTTAGGAATATTTCTAGAAGTCTTAGTCACCATTAGATCTTATCTTATCATGTCATTTACTTCTTATGTATTAGATAATTTAATGTTTGTTGTCTTATGACATAGGATTAAGACACTTGTCATGATCTTGTCTAATCCTATGTATCACCTTGGACATAACCAAGAGGTTCTCATTTGAAATAAAAATTAATCATTTGCATTCTTTGATAGAATAACATTATTCTCTCATAGTTGATCTCTCTTGTAGTTTCATAGAAATTCCTAGATCTTGGGTGGCTACAATCTTCAACTAAATCTTACATGGTATAAGGCATTCTATACCAACTCTTACAAGAGGCATTGAACATAATGATTAACTTGGGGGAGAAAATTATTAAGTTATATTTGTGGTGTGCTCAAAATAATCTCATGTTATGACTTACTATGGCCAATGATCAATTTGATTATGTTGAAAATGTTATAATTAGATAAAACTATTTAGATTTATGTGTGGAATAAAAGTTAGTTCATGTAAGATAATTGAATTGATATGGCTCAATTATAAATATAATTATTAGATTTTTTACTTCCTTATACTTAAGATAATTGAATTGATATGGCTCAATTATAATTATAATTAATTAGATTTTTTTACTTCCTTATACTATTACATTTGTTGTAAAAGGATTAAAGCTTAACACTCCCCCTAATTTTGTCAAAATATTATTGATTGACATTCACAAGATAATACATGACCAATGCAACATGCTTATCTTAAACATTTATGTTTTGTATGCATATGAAAATTATAAAATATTATAATTTAAATTCATCTCTTTTGACTAGATGATACACCATGATGACTAAACATTAAATTAAATCAACTATGAAACTATTGTCTAGACATATTTATTCAAAGAAAATATTTTAACCCTAATTAAGACTATTTTGGTGTCCAAGTTAATAGATAATAGTAAAAATTTAGAATTAGGACGTCTTAAAATTAGTAGAAAGTAAATTCAATTTTGGGTGCTTATATAATTATGCAAATGATTCTATTGAAGGGTGCAATCATGTTTAGAGGGAATTTTATATTGATTATCGTTTATAATTATTTTCCTCATATGAGTATCAATATGAGATTGATACAACCTCTTATGAGCACAACCATGAGACCAATAACACCTCCTTTTGAGAAACCACCTATAGAAGACCAAGAGTCACAACTTAGAATTCCATATTAGATGTCTCTTTGGGATTTGAACTTGGGTCTCCACAATGAGAAACCAATGCTTTAACCAATTAAGCTCAACTCCTTGGGTTGTTTAGAGGGTTTGATTAAGAGTTATCTAATAATATAGTTTTAACCAAAAATCTTAAAATATTAACATTAGTAAATAAAAAAACATTCATGATATGAATAGAATTACATTTTTTTTAATTCACAATTTAAATTATAACAATATTTTTTTGTAAGGGAAAAGGTAAGATAAAACATTAATCTTAAACTATAATGAAACACAATCACAAACATAATGCACATTTCCTTCAAAAATACATAGTATGAACTAATTTATAATACATTGCTTACAAATATTTTGTTTATCAATATTCTTTCAAATGTCTAACCTTATTTTATGATAATTCCCTTTCATCTACAATGTGCAGTTGATACTATTTTATAGCAAGAAAGGATGATAGTGTCATGGCTATTACTAGAAATGAGATGCATTTTCCTACACACATCTGGTAAGGATCATGAGACCAATATTGATTTATTACACCTTTAATCTTCATAAAAGATCTCATATATGATCCCTATTAAGATCTACATGCACAAAAATGTAAGATAGAACTCAAATTAGTCTAATCATGAACCTTCCATTAGACAATAAGCTTATGAATGATAAAATATCGGTGCAAGATATATATGTATGACACATAGTGAAATTAGGTTTTTCTCAATTGAATTTAACAAGTTACATTACCTTACTTAATGAGTAAATACTTAGTAAGGGTTCAATTAAAGTTAGGGTTACGGTTCAATTAGGGTAAGGGTTAGTGTGAGGGTTAGGATTACGTTTCAATTATCGATATGGTACAATTAGGATTTGGGTTCAAAACAATTCAATTATGGTTACTATTTAAATGAGAGAGGAAAAAATGAGATTGCTCTCAAATTAAAAGTTAGTCATTCACATTACACCCAAAAATCAATTACATTGTATTGCCTTTAAAAGGCCATTATTCCCATATAAAACTATTTACGGGAATATAACTACTAAAACTAAATTTATTTATTAAATTAACATTAGCATGTTAATTTTTATTTAACTATTTATGTCATGTACTAAATTCTTACACCCCCCTTAGTATTGATATAGAGAAAAACTAGAAATTATAAACCTTAATTGCTCAAAATGAATTTCTAAATATGTTTAGCCCAGATGAATATGAGTACGAGGATATATGTTATCTAAGTGTCTCTAGTATTCACAATAAATGACACCAGTAATGATGGATGTGATATGCTATGAGCAAGCACAACACAATCTAAAGTATATGCATAAGTACAATTTTGGTATCGGGTTCTCTCTAAACGCTTCTAATATTGAATGATTTTGTGCACAGTGAGAATGCTATAACCAACACGAGTTCCTGATCATCTATCAATCGTGTATATATAAATGGCTCCTTCAGAGTACAACTGGTCCTGTGATGAGATACTTTTCATATTCCACATTAATCACCAAACAATTCAGACAACATATATATTAATTGGTGCCAATGGAAGTCACCTCGAATAGCCCATCTCAATTTGGGTAATTGTGAATGAGCCTTCAATACTCTGATAGACTCAACCTTAAAAAATGATAATATCTGCTTTCCTTTTCCATAACTTCCGGAGATTACTATCAATATGAATGGTATTCAAAATACACACCCATAAATGAATCCATTAGAAATGGCTAGCAATATAGAATTCCCAATAAATATTGATGTGCCTCTTGATAATGGGTCAATGTTCTTGAACAAAAAAAATTCCTCAATTGCCTGTGCTCTTCTACAAAACTTTAGATATTTTTTTTCTTCTAGATTTTGAGTATGAACATGAACATAATGGAGGAAAAAAAAATGGAAGGAGTGACCAAGATGGAAAGAGAGAAGAAATGCAAATGAGTGATGAATGTCATAGATTTTTACATGGTATGCACTGCTCCCCTGTTGACAAAATGCAAGAATGGTGGATGGACATCAATGGCTGTTACACGTGGTTTGCATTGCTTGGTCCCTGAATGAATCACTTTGGATGAAAAACAAATAAATGGAAGACAAACAAGAGATCAAGCAACTTGCTTTGATACCATATTGAAATGAGAGAGGGAAAAAACGAGATTGGTCTCGAATTAAAAATCAATCATTCACATTACACCCAAAAACTATTTGCGAGAATATGACTACCAAAACTAAATTTATTTATTAAATTAACATTAGCATGTTAATTTATTTATTTAACTATTTATGCCATGTACTAAATTCTAACAGTTACATATAAGATTCAATTAAGGTTACTAGTAGATTAGGGTTGGGATACAATTAGTATAAGAGTTGGGGTTCAATTAGAGTTACAGTTTATTATAAGTTGGGTTATGGTTAAAATGAGGGTTAGGGTTTAATTAAGGTTAAGGTTTAATTACAATTAGTATTCACTTAGGGTTAAGATTAGGATTTAACTAGGTTAGGGTTAGGATTAGGGTTATTATTGCAATTCAATTAGAGTAATAGTTAGGGTTAAGGTATGATTAGGGTTAGGATTTAATTAGGGTTTACAATTAGAGTTAGAGTTCAATTAGGGCCGAGACTTCAATCATAATTTAGTTAAGATTACGTTTAATTAGATTTAGGATTGGAATTAGAATTCAAATAGAATTATTCTTCACTTAAGATTAGAATTTAAAATAAAAATTTTGAAAGATATCTTTCAACATATTTTATATAAATTTATTAATATATATATATATATATATATATATATATATATATATATATACTAGTTAAACAATCACATAAACCCACTATATTTAGAATATTTTAATTGTACCTCAAACCTTGAACTATAAAATTGGGTGAATTTCAATCCTAGGCGATGAGGCATTGCTTTCTTAATGGTTGACTATCTTCCAAGAAAAACCGAATAAACCATGATGGCCTTTTGGTGTTATCTTCAAGTTTAAACTTGAAGTTCGTATGGTCTTATTTACCCTCTTCCAGCATAAAATACATTCATATTTGTTTTAAGATTGTCTTGGAAGCAAGGTGAAAGCTTTGGCAGGCTTCATAGCATTTCAATAGAGAACCGCTAAGATGAGACCGTCAAATTTACCCGAAAATGAATTTAGATTGTTTGAAATACAAGTTGGCTTTTTCAAGTCAACAAAATTTCTATAGGTAACCAACGCACCGGTTATTCATTTTAAATTTTAAAAGTTCCATACATTTTCCCTTTATTAATTTGGACGCCTTTCTGTTTTATATTCATTTCCCCATGTCCATATACATGCCTGATCGACTATACATTTCCTTTTCTGAACTTGGACTGTTCTAAGTATGATATTCATTTATTGGTGTCAGACACGTCTAGCCTATATAGTGTTTATGATTCTACATTTAAAAATTGCTTATGTTGTTTAATGGGATGTACTGTATCAAATTTGTGAGTAAGAGAAAGATATTAGGGTTGTAAGAATAAAATAGGGATGGATGTGTTAGATGAGTTGATTAGAAGTGCAGGAGGATGTGCAGTGATCGATGGAGGGCTGGCTACCCAGTTAGAAAATCATGGAGTTAACATTAATCACCCACTTTGGAGTGCATTATGCTTAATAACACATCCCCACACCATTAAACAGGTACACGATAAATATCTCTATACCAAAAGTTCTTCTTTTATTAAATCCAACAAAAATCATGTTTTGCATTTTCTATTGAACAGAAAGAAGATATAGTACAAAGGATCTTTTATCTAATAGATAAAAACTCCGTCATGTGGCTCAAATAGTGATGAACTAAGTGACAATTGCTCTTTGTCGTTTATTTTAGGTGTTTCAGCCATGCCAGTGAATATACTGTCAGACCTAAAAGATATTCCATTAATATGGTGCTTTTGATAGTTTTATGCTTATCTTTTTGTGTTAACATTTAGCCCACCAGTTACAGATAAGACCTGTTGCATTAAACACTTCCTTGCTAAGCATATGTGACACCGCTGTTTGTGTGCTTCCAGTGTAATCAGACGGGGAAGATTATAAAATTAACTCCTAATGTTTTTAAGGCAATGCGTTTCTATAGTCGTTTTAGCAACAGTTGTGCTGAAAATGTGCAGCGTTGAAAGTCAAGATTTCCTCTGAAATTATGCGAAGATTAAGGGTGTATAACAGAGGATTGACTTGTAGACCTTTTCTGTACCATGTTAATCGGGAATGGTGCAAAACAACTTATTACAATTTGGTCTCTCAGATCATAGGAGTATGTCGTCATGTGCAGGTGCTAGAAGGGCGTGTTTTCCGTCTAAAATAATATTTTTTGGTATCGCAAAAATTCTCTAAATTCATGACTCCGAAATGTTTGTGAAGAAAGAAGCCTACATATTAGATATTGTTTTGTTCTGCTGAGGTTTGTAATGTAGGAGTCACAACCTCTGACAGATTGGTTCTTTGATGTGTTATGTCATTTGAGAGTTTAGGGGCGTAGAGGGCTAAGCCTTTGAAATTTAGATTTTGTTTTGCTGTACTGAATGTTTCAGTGCCAGAGTTCCAATTTTTTTGAGTCAGCACTTTGTTTAGGTGAAATAATATACTGTTAAATACCCTCTTGTATGTTGTCAGAAGCTGTTTTCCAATCGTTGTTTTCTGCTGTAGAAATTGAAATTCTCTCGAATATTTAGATGAATTGTGATTGGAATGAGTAGTATTTCTCCCATTAATAAGCAAATTTTTAAGTGTATTAACCCCACTTGCCCCTAATCTTGAAAGTGTTTTGTGTTATTTGAGTTGATTAGTACTCTTGGATATCATATCAATATCATTCATTAAAATAGAGACTCCTAAGTTGCTTTAACCCCACTTCGTGAAGCTCTAAATTATGTCTACGGTTAAGTAGACTTATTGTCCACTTATTATAGGTAAAGGAATATAATATTATAGCGATAGGGTTTGTATCACAAGTACTAGTTGAGACTAATGCTAAAACATTCAATCGGGCAGGGCAATTCCTTTTGTTGGGCGTGCAGAAATAAGATTACGGGGCTTTTGATGTTACAAAAAGTTGGGGTTATCCTTTCTTTGATAAGGTGTAATCCTTGTATCACCAGAGAATTATCTGGCCTAAAATGATTGGCGAATGCCCAAAGGGATAGATTTTCTCCATAAGTAATATGATATTATATTGACAGGGTTTGCATCACAAGGAATAATTGAGACCTAATATGCTGGCTCAGAATCGGGGACAGGTACAGGTAAATGTGTATGGTATGCTGGTATGGCAAAAAAAAAATTGGGTCCACATACATTTTGGGTATGTCTATACCAGAAAATAATATAAAATCATATATATAATATATATTTGCAGGCTATAATTAGGAATTAAGTTTAGAATACCACATACCATGGATATGCTAAACAAAACTACCATAAATATTGCAAATTTGTAATACAATATTAATTAGATATCAATTTGTCAAACTTGAATGTCATGATAGATGTTCATTGTTCAATATTAAAATCAGTAATCAACGTCATATGGGTCTTCATCTAGACCAACATCATTATCATCAACAACATTAGATGATGTGGGTAGATTAAAAGAACAATTGGCAACCCACAATAAAATTATGTTTGTAATCTGACTCCTCGAAAACAGAAGATCGTGTGGCACAAGAAACTTCCAACTTAGCTCACTTTGGGTCTACATCCCACAACTTCATTGGCCCGTATACTCGTAAAACTTATATATGTAAAAATGCACATGTTGAAATGCATGTAAACTAGCTCTTCTACCTTACTTGATGCCAATCAATTGCTTTTCTGTAAATGGATGAAGGAGTATGTACTCCAATTCCATTTAGGCGAAGAACAACTAGCAACCTATTGAGGCAAAGTGAGAGGGTTCGAGTTAGAAAATTGTAAATCAAACTTCAAATTCAAAAACAATAATTTAAAAAATGAGGAAAAAATTGAAATCTAGAGAGTTTGTGATAAAATTAAAAAAGTTGCGAAAAGTTTTGATTGCAAGAGGCTATAGGTGTGACAATTTATAGCAATTGAGGCATCACCAAGAGTGAGAATCCTTCCTATACTTGTCAGAGAGAGTAGAAACAATGTAACTAGTGGAGACAATAAAATTAGCAAACTCCCTTGTAACTATATCTGTCATATTAGGATCAAGTAAGAGTTTAGTAAGCTCTTGCCTATACTGTCATTGTAGTGGGGTGGTCGTTTTGTTTTATTGTTCAACACAAATTATCTGCACCTCTTTGAGGAAAGTTTATTGGTGATCTTGCTTTTTTTCATTCTCGATGGATTTCATCATTTCAATCATTGAGTTGATGTTATCATATGCCTCTCTCATGCATATATTATCCATGTCAGTAGAACAGATCATAGTCATGATGGACTTGATGAAATTAAAACATATATTAGCCATGTTAGTAAAACGGATCGTAGTCATGAACAGATCATAGTCATGATGGACTTGATGAAATTAAAACATATATTATCCATGTTAGTAAAACGGATCGTAGTCATGATGGGCTTGATAAACTAAGAAGATATTCTCTGCAATCCCACCAAGTGTCATCTAGAATCATTTTCTTTACATTTGCTACCCATTCATTGTTTGAATGTTGACATATGGACCAAAGTTGTTTGACGACTATGCTAGAAATCATCTCTTGCACCTTCACAAGTTGTCTCAAAATGATTGTGTTGGATGTGAATCACATCTCAACAACCTATTTGAAAATGAAAAAATAAAAAAATTTAAAACAAATTTAAAAAAAAAAATACTAAAGTGAAACATAAAAATTAAAAAATTGTATTGTTTTAATTTACTGTGGCAGCTCCAATTGCGAAAATCATGCAGTGGTTTGTGATAAACATTTGGATTTCTTCAACCTCAATATACAGACTTATTTGATCTAATATATTATATATTTTCTCACCCAACTTTTGTAGTTTGAGGCTAAATGAGTGGACAATAAAAGGTGTCCAAAATATATGTGAAAATCGTGCTTCAACCAACATACCAATTGTACTACTCCTTTTAAATACCATATTAATAATTATTCAACCAAAACATGCTTCGACTTGGATTACTTTTGGAGCTCAATTTGTATGACACTATAAAACTAAGTAGCTTTTTGTTGGAAAATAACACTCCAACATCATTAGCAAAATAAACATGTGTCAATAGAATAGTGTAGAGGTGTCCAAGTTGTTATCTGTTAAGTTCAGTGTGTTGTCTTTAGTCCAGTTTGGTGTCAAACAACTACTTTTAGCTGTCAAAATATTTTGCTATTTTATAAGGAGACTATTGAATCTTCGTCTCCTATAAATATGTAATCCTTGTTTATGAATAATAAGCAGTGAGTGTTTATTTGCTGTTTCAATTTTTAATATGGTATCATAGCTAATGGGTGGTCTTGTTGCTATGAGTATGTGATAGTTTGAATGTTGCATGTTGCATGTGTGTTGTGGAGGATTTTGAAAAGAAGTTTGCTGCTATGTAGCTTGCTGCAACAACAAGAGTTTAGAGAAGGTCAGCCATTGTTGAAGAACCACCAGATGATAGTGATGATGAGTTCATTGAAGATGAGGCAGTTGTTCTATTTTGAAGAGTTCAACACTTTGAAGACAGGGAGGGATGCAGTAGAGGATAGATAGATGCTCAATAGTTTTGAGGTGCTAGTGGATTGGAGAAACTTGAGACATACATGTGAGGATTGGTGTCCAATAGTTCAGGGGAGATCTGGAAATCTGGAAGTTCAGCATTATACCTTTATGAGGGTAATAGACACTTCATGTGCAAATGGTGTCCAATGATGTTGGGAAATTGGATTACAACTAGGTGACTATACTTGAGAGCAGCTTGTAGAATTCTTACTAGTTTGAGAACTGTTTTCAAAGAACAACTTCTTCGTAATGTATTTCCTTTTATTATGGTATTAGTTAGTTTGATGTTGTAGCATTAAGAGGGGGTGTTGGAATATAACACCCCAACATCATTAACAAAATAAACATGTGTCAATAGAATAGTGTAGAGGTGTCCAAGTTGTTATTTGTTAAGTTCAATGTGCGGTCTTTGGTCCAGTTTGGTGTCAAACAGCTACAGTTAGCTGTCAAGAGTCCAGTTACATGTCAATCATTCTAGTTTGCTGTCAATCGTTCCAGCTAGGTGTCAAATGTATTAGCTATTTTGTAGAAAATTGTGACAACTTTGCTTCACATGGTGTAACTTAATTGCACTTTGTAGTCCAAAATACACTCTGCCTTCATAATATCCGTTTGTAACTGTTTTGTTGTGCATTTTGATAATGTTATCTATGCTAAAAATCTGTGAGTACTATTAAACAAAAATATCTTTCCTGGTAAGTTTAATAAAAAGAATTGACTCTTATTTCATTTGTAGGTTCATTTAGAGTATTTAGAAGCAGGAGCTCAAATTTTGGTTACTTCATCTTATCAGGTGAGTGATTTTATTTTCTGCATAGTTGCAATTTCAATTATTTTGTTCTGATTATGTCATGCACATCTTTGTGCAACATCAATAATATCACTCTTTTACTGTGTGTTATCTAGCTCAACTTTTTTATGTATATTTTACCATTTGGAGCTGGTCTTGTTTATTCTCACCACTTTTTCTCTATGATTTCTCAATAAGTCGAGAGATGTCTTTAAGAATTTACTCATCTGTTGCAAATTAGTTTTAAATTATCCATCAATGTTTTATGGCCTTACAGTCAGTCCATCAGAACTTTGTACATCAAGCCTCCTATTATTAAAGCACCAATATTTGATGTAGTTTTATTGATGTCTTCATTTTTATTATTTTAAAATCCTAATGTGAGTACATGTTTCATGTGCACATGCAATCTTGGGAAGACCTTGAAAATTCTGTTTTTGTTCTTCAAATTGACAGGCCACACTTCCAGGATTTACATCAAATGGGCTTTCACTAGAAGAAGGCGAATCCTTGTTACGGAAGAGTGTGAAATTGGCATGTGAAGCTCGTGATTCATTCTGGGAAACTCTGCACAAGACATCTGTGAGGAATGGCAAATACAGCAGGGCATTGGTTGCTGCATCTATTGGGAGTTATGGGGCATATTTGGCAGATGGCTCTGAATATAGGTATCCATCAATTCCATTCCCCATTCTGGAAAAACCATCAGGGCATGATTGCCCTTTCCTGTTATAAATTTATTCTTTTGCTGGATGTGAATTGATGTTTTGAGATACACAGTCTGCATTGGCAGACTTTTCATTATTTTCTATCTGATTACACATTCCATTTGTTCAGTGGTGACTATGGGTCAGATATCACCCTGGATAAACTAAAGGATTTTCACAGGCGTCGACTGAAGGTTCTTGTTGAGGCAGGACCAGATTTACTGGCTTTTGAGACTATCCCAAATAAACTTGAAGCCCAGGTTTGTGTTCGTTTTTTCTTTCTTGTGTGATGCTCAAATGCACAAGTTGAGTTGTTGCAATTATGATCCATGCCATCATAAATGAGGGAATAAAAATCAGGAGGCTGTTTGATTTTGATTTGAAGACTGGTTTTGAAGAATGTTTTGATTTACTAAACGTTAGAATCTTTTCAAGCAACATTTTCTTTGTTTGCAAGTAGCCTGTTGCTTGCTTCTGTTGATGTCTGTGTGAGATTGAGATAATTAGTTCATTCTGTTTAGGCTGGAACAGTCAAATTTATAGTGTACACTACTATTATTGAATCTTTACTGGTATCGCATAGGTGCCATCACCATGCTACTTCATGCAGGCCCATAGAGCAATAAACCCCATCAGAAAGTATTAGTTTATTATTAGTAAGTAACATGTCAGTACTCAGGCTCAAAATTTCTTATTTGCAGGCTTGTATTGAACTGTTGGATGAAGAGGACATCCAAGTTCCAGCATGGTTATGTTTTAGTTCTATTGATAGTATATACGTATCTTCGGGTGAGACAATTCGAGAATGTATTGATGTAGTCAAAAGAAGTGAAAAGGTTGTTGCAGTTGGTATAAATTGTTCTCCACCGGAATTTATTGAGGATGCTATTGAAATCATCCGAAAGGTATGAACTTTTAAAATAGATAATTTCTAATTTTTGAAGAATATATAAGTGATGTTTGGGTCGTGATGATTGTATATTGTATCAATTTCTCAAGTATTTATGAAAATATCAAAGCATGCTCAACATAGGAATTTGGCGACTGCAGGAAACCAATAAAGCAGTAGTTGTCTATCCAAATAGTGGAGAAAAATGGGATGGCAAGGCAAAACAGTGGTTGGTGAGTTTTAGTTTGTCTCAATGGTTAGTCATATTTTTAATGAGTATGTGACTTCTATTTGTATACCTTCTTGGAGGCAATTCAATTGTTTTCCATTTCATGAAGTTTTTACTAGGAAAATTGAAGAAAATGCCAAATCTTACAAGTTATTTTGCATTATAAAAATCTTATTCTATGTTTAGTTCCTAGTAGCTTTTAACATCGATTTTGTAGGCTTGTGCAATATTTACTTGAAATTACAAAATTGATCTACAAGGAAATTGTCACCTTGGATTTCCATTAGCTAGCCCATTCCAGTTCTTGTAGATGCACCAAAGTTGAACATTACAAAAGGAACTGATTAAGTTATTTGTGTCTACAATGTAATTCTGGAAAGTAATAGGTTAGACATGTCAAGTCCTGTTCACCATTTCAGTAATTGTTTTCGAATCACTTTTTAATTAAAAGCCTTCAGCAACTCCATATCTTTGGCAGTCTTCTAAGCATGAACCAAAACATGAACCTCTGCAGTGTCATTTGAACCAGGGTCAACTCCTTCCATTTAAGATATCGTTAAGCTAAAATGGAAACCATCAGCTCCTGCAGACCCCAGAATTTTCTGGAGGCTCCAAACATGGAATACCAAAAGCAGTTGGACATAATGTCAACTTGGGCCGGTCAATTGTCTCTGCTAGGTCTTACTGATAAATGGACACCACTTGAAGGTTTCTCAATATCTGAAATTCATCAATGTGAAATAACATTGGAGGGCCTTTCCTTTGGAGATCACTAGAACATCATCTTCCTCAACTAGAGCTAAACACCCTTGAATCTTGAGCATGTGCCTTTATATTACTGGAAACAAACTTTTATATTCTGCCTATATTTCCTTAAGGACAAAACTTAGGCAAAGGAAGCTGGAGAATTTTATGGCTTTTCTTCCCTTTTAAACTGCATGGATTATAACTAACAAATCAAGAGCAAAAACTTTCAATTTTTGTATCGACTGAAATAGATTTGCTTTCAATCCAAATTGCATGGAGATCATGAATCTAAAATCTAAATCAGAGGAACAATGCAAAAACTGATGACCATGTCTCATCTTCTGTGTATACATCACATTTATGGAAGGTCTCCACCATAATTCTTTGATCACATTGCTAGTTTTGTTTTGAATATCATGTAGCCTCACATAAATATTGGCTGCAACAAAATCTCTTCTAAAAGTTGAATAGCAAATTTCGTCTTGTAATTGCACTTTTTATACACCATTTTGGAAAACATTTTCTTTTTATTAGAGCTAAATGGAACATAGATATCATTAAATTCACCAAGTTTTCCACAAATACTAATGCCCAAACACTCTCAACCTTCACTTTTATATTTATGCCATTTTAAACTTTCAGAAAGTCAATCCATGTGCAGTGAATTTAGGCTTTACTGGCCTGGCTTCAAAATGATCAGATAATCTTTTCTATTCCAGTTATGATGCTATGATTTAAGACATTCGTAATTACTTTTAAGTCTCTACAGATAGTCTTTCACAAACTAGAAACGTCTGAAATTTGGATTGCTACTAAGCAAGTCTAACCTAGTGACTGAGAAAATACATTGCTAATTAGGCTTCCTTCTTATCATTTTCTGTGCGAATGTGTATTCTCTAAGCTAGTTTACCTGCCAAAATATTCTTTAAACTAGTTAACGTGCCAAAGCTTTGATGCAATCTCACATTTCTGATTACCTAAATCTTCAAGCTTAAATTGTTTTAATTTTTATCCCTGCTTTAGTTGATTACAAACAGCATACTAACTCACTAAGCTATATTTCTTTTTGGTTTTGTTTTCATTCCTGCCATATTTGCTTATGAACAAGGATGGCGGACCATCAACTAGCAACTCTTGGTGGTCTGATATGAACTTAGAAATAATCACAATCATGCTGTATAAAGAAAGAAAGATTATGGTTGCATTATGCCAACCATATTGTTAATATCGATATGGCTATATTGAAAATACTTTATATTGAATAAAATTGAGACTGTTTTCTTTGGGAAGCATTCATAATATCAAATATCTCTTGAATATGAATTCAAGGTTATGGACTCAAAAATGCCAATTCCAGCATGGTGAACGTAGAAGCTCTAGATAAAGTGAATTAGCACCTGGAAACTTCAAACACTTCACAACCATTTTGCCATTCTGATCACTAATTTTTCTTATTCTCATAATGGTACTTCTCATGGTTGCTCTATGAAAACACATTTTTATCTTTTTGTTATGGCATAACATTCTGGATTGTGATCTCTAATCAAATTCTTCCTGGCTAAGAATCTTATCTAGGTCCTCCTATATTGTTCAATTTCTTTTTCATGAAAATAAGCTTAAGGCATTTTTGCCGGTTTCTCTTCCAGCACTATATTCTGTCCTGTTTTCTAGGTACTCTTAATTTAAACTTTAAAGTTTAAGAACTTGAATGGCAGCTTTTAGATTCTTCATAAACTGATAAGCTTCAGAATCCAATAAATTACTTTGAATTCAGCATGAACAGCAAGTTTTCCCACATAGAAGAAGTTAGAAACATACCTGGTTTCTTTTTTATAGTCTTTAACATAGTAGTTGATACGTTACTTTTAACCAATATTCATTTTTCTCAACATGTGGCTTTCTTGTCAGAAGAAATTAAAATTTTCTTGTTAAATGCCACTTCAGGTTTATTTTCCAATTTCCACAGATAGGAACTTGTGTCTTTTCATCTTTTGAAGTATTGAGTTTCACATATTCTTTTTGAGATACATAACTTTCTGTATCTACCTTCTCCAAGGATAGTCTCTAGTACTCTACTGAAGTGTCACGATTGAGACACTTGTTAAGTTTAAGCAGTGCACATTCATGATCATACTTTGACACAATTCTTGGTATAATATGCAAAGGCTATCAAGTCCTGTTTCTGTGTTGATTTGAAATTCCAACAAACATACCCATCTGAGCCGGCTATGCCTTATATACAATGACTGTATTTGGGAAGTAGTTCAATAAAGTCTATAAGTGTTTTTTTAAATGGTCAATAGGTAAGAAGTATCTACATTATAATATGGCCAATGCCACTGTTAATTTTGCATAGATTATGGATACGTTGAATTCAAATTTAAAATGGGCTCTGTATGTCATTTTGCAGCACTCAAATTGCTTTTCAGATGGGCAATTTGGTGTTTTGGTCAAGAGGTGGCGAGAAGTTGGTGCTAACCTTATAGGTGGCTGTTGCCATACCACGCCAGCGACTATAGAAGCAATCTGTAAAGTTCTAAAGGAGCAACAATGAAACAGTTAAAGAAGAAATTACCCTTCCGACAAGAGTTGGAACGAGTATTGAAAAAAGTAATGTATACAAAAGCAGAATTAGGTTTTAAGTGATCTTCTTGCAGCCTTGTGATTTATTTTTCTCTACGGCACTTCAGGTTTTTTGTCAAAAGGTGGCATTAACCTTACAGGTGTTTATTGGCATACAATTTCCTTAGTCACGGAAGCAATTTTTAAAACTCGCATGAATACAAAGTTCAATCAAAACTAGGATAGAACACTGTACAAGGAAGATAATGGAAGTTTCTTGTAGCTATTCAATGGAATAAGTTGTTTGTCAATGGAAATCTACTAGAGAAATGCCTGGAATCTCCTGTGGAATCTGCTTTTAATTTAGACAATTTGCTGTGCTTTAGTTAGAAATGAGGTTTCTATTCAACATAATTGGTTTGTGTATTCATAATACACAAAAATATTGTAACAAAATTTTGAACAAAAACTATTTGAGTGAATGATGACGAACAATTCAAGAACTGATTAATGGAAGCACAAATAACATCATTTTTTGAGATATGCCATAAAAATTCTATAATACAAATGTCACTATAACAGTTTCAACATCAAGCTACCATTGGATTTGCTATTTTAACTCCAATTCAATCAATTTGAAGTAACAGAATACAAAAATGTCAACATGAATAAGTTAGAACAACGCCATTGCACTGATTAGATCACGGTTGAACTATATACTTATTTTGTTATGCACCTGACATTGCAAGTCATATTGGTAGTAGAAGGTAAAATGAAATAAAAATTATTCAGAGTAATTATCTTGATGAAGATCTTGGTTCAAATCCCACTTGGGAGCTGTTGGGCTAAGCCCCCTGCCATGATGGCAGGACTTTAAAAGAAAATGGAACCCTTCATTGTGTCCCCATTTGATTCAGACTGATGATGTCCCAGATTTATCAATCAAATAATAACCCTGTTTCAGTAGATAAGAAATTAATCCAGGAGCAGCCTGTGCTAATTATGATTACAACGTGCATTCTGGAAAGGGATGCATATTAAGTCATGATAATAGAGATAATGTTGAAGGACTTCACATCAATATTAACTTTAAGCCTAGAGTAACAAGAGCTGCAGTGCAGCCAAGTTCTTACCAAAGACTGCATAGGTGGTTTTAATCGTGTTTGAAAAAGCAAATTAGTAACAACCTTGTTCCAGCAACATTTGTAGTTTATGCATTTTCACTTGGCTTTGGGCTTTGTGTTTAAGCCTTTCGTTTTACCTTGTTAAGCATCCATGGAAGTGTTGTTCCATTCAAATTTGTGTGGACTTGCAAGTGCTCATCTGCGCTTTTTATTTTCCAAAACTCCAAGTTCTGAGAAGTCTCTTGTATTTCACTACGTGTGAATCTTTTATTTGTATTCGGGCATGACCAAATGTTTTGAAGCTTTATAACGCAGTTTCATGATTTCTTTGTCTCGACCTAGCAGGTGGGTGAATTATTCCATGTTTTACACCTTGAATGATGCTCCCGAGCTATGAATCTTAAGGCAATTGGATGCATGACGTTGATCTTTGTGAAGGATTAACAGGTTGGACTAATGGCTTAATTAAACCCTATGTGTAGTTTTTGTGTTGCTGTTTTATCGGTCAAATATTCACACATGGGTGCCCATGTGGACCCTCAGTATGAGAAGCTGAATAAAAATGACCATGTGTGTAATTGGGTATGACACTTTGGTGCACCCATCTTTTATTTGTGCTTTGGGCAAAATGTTCTGAAGCTTTTATGGTGCTACTTCTCATGATTTTATTTGTTATGACGATTTGTTTAGTTTGTGCAAATAAATCTTTTGGGACGGTGATTACAAATATGTCATTTTAATGGCTCCATATCTACAACAATTACAATGAATTAAAATCAGTGAATAATAATATAGGGAAATAGTGGACAATTTTTGAAAATAGCGCAGGATGCTAAGGTAAGGCTTGCAGGACAAATGATGAATGGTATATCAATAATGGCAGATTATGCCATGGAGATGAAATGTCGTGCTCTGTAAGTGGTAAACAGAGAACATGCAAGGTGGATTTATAGCTATGGCTATGGAGTGAAGATTTGGCAAAGATTTAGTAATTGTGCAGGGGACTCATATATGCAGAGATTTATATAGATGTCAACAAAGATGCACGCATTGGCATGAAAACATATACATGTGTAGTACATACAATAGTAGAACGGCACCATGCAAGATCGTTTTTATATGGTAAGATTGGAAGTATCAGATGTATCACTTTTTGCTTGTCTCCATCAATAGCATATTTATATTATTTAATGTTTAATTGCCTGGAGTGGCATATATCTTGATGCATGTAATTACAGATAGACTTGGCAGCCCTAAATGGTGTAGTTTGTAATTCCAATAAATACATTCTTGTTATATTTAATATTTAGAGGGTGAGTTTTTTAGCTTTATTTTTTATTTTATTCTTTCTCCTCGTTCTCTGTAGCATCTCATCTGGAACCCTCCCATCCTATGTAGTGAATAGGGTTTCCAATCCTACTCACTCTTCTAACTGTTGGCATTGATGCCAAGTAGCTGAGTTGTCAAGCGAAATGGAATTCAAGTGAATATAAAAAAACGTAAAAGCTGGGACAGCAGTGTGGTGGCAACTAATTCAAAACCACTTTTTGTTGTGTGGTGGCAACTAAGATTAGGTAGTTTTTGGAGTTTTTTGTTAGACGTGTGCATCTATAGCGCACTAATAGAGTTTAATTTATAGAGTTTAATTTGTGTGTTTAGTTGTTTTTGCCAATAAAATGTTGCTGTTTTATGGACAAGCATACATATATTAAATATTAATATATATAAAATACCTTTGAGTTATCATTCTCTATTTTTTTTTTTATTGATTTATCTTTGTGATCAAATCTTTGATTTTTCTTTGCGATTAAAAATATTATTTATTTATTTATTCTTTCTTTTAGTTTATGCAAATATTTGAATTAATTTTATGATTTATTTGTTCTTTTTGTTTTATCAAATCTCTTTGATTTGATATTTTTGTTTCATCAAATCTCTTTTATTTGATTTTTTTGTTTTATCAAATCTACTGTAGGTGCACATGACTTCCACCTGCCTGTCATTTTAAATGCTTCAGCTTCAAAATCTTTACAGAGATTGTTGGATCCCTGTCATTTTAAATGTAGCTTCAAAATCTTTACACAGATTGTTGGATCCCTGTCATTTTAAATGTAGCTTCAAAATCTTTACAGAGATTGTTGGATCCCTGTCATTTTAAATGTAGCTTCAAAATTTTTACACAGATTGTTGGATGCCACTGTAGACGCCTCCGTAAATAAATAAATTACAATTTTTTTTTGGCATACCCTGCTGAAACGATACAACTTATTTTCCTGTGTTTAGCAACAAATATATCACGAATATTTTGTCTAGTTTAAATGCTGACGAATCTTGGCTGTGGCAAGGTTTCATTTCTGTCCAAATTTATGTTTTTGCTGGTAAAACTCTGAATTTTATTTGGCTGTTTTATTTCTTTTTTCATACCAAAATTCACATTTTGTATCCAAGCATAAAGGGGTTTTAGAGTCTGTAGGCTGAGCATTTGGAGTTGAAAGAATCATTCTTCAGTAAAAGGTTTGTTATACGTTTTCTTTAACGAGAAACCTTAACTTTTTTATTTTCTTTGTTTTTTTCAGATAAAATCTTGAAGCCATTCAAGATGCTGTCATGGATCTTAATGGTTCTTCAGTAAAAGGTTTTAGAGTCTGTAGGCTGAGCATTTGGAGTTGAAAGAATCATTCTTCAGTAAAAGGTTTGTTATACGTTTTCTTTAACGAGAAACCTGAACTTTTTTATTTTCTTTGTTTTTTTGAGATAAAATCTTGAAGCCATTCAAGATGCTGTCATGGATCTTAATGGTTCATCCTTGAATATACTAGTCTTCAAAAGAGACAACTAAGAATATTGGATAGATCAGTGGAAGAGCATACGGGTGTGGGAAGAAGTCTGGGACAGTGTGGTTATCACCTATGTTGCTTCTGCTGATTGGAGCAGTCTTTCACAAGACCAAAAGAGATTGTTGAAGGAAGACGGGAAATCAAATGCATAAGTTTTCTTTTACATACAGAGTGCAATTAATGCAAGCATATGCTCTCCGATAGCAGGCTGCAAAAATGCATATGATGCATACTTGTATTTTGTAGCTTTTGAATAGAATCCTTTAATATTTGCTTAGGGCATAGTCATAGTCATAGGTTGTTCATCAGGGCAAACATAATATTGTAGCAAATGGAGAAAGGCAATGAAGGTCAATCATGGAGGGTTTGAAGACTTTTGGTGAAATATTTCCTTTCTTTTATGCATTTTCCTCCATTATACTTAATTGTTTAGCAAGTTGTAAAAATGCATATGATGCATGGACTATCTTGTAGGCATCCTATGAAGGTATAGAGAAGGTAAGAGTAACAACATTTTGCTTTTTGGTGATTACTATGTTAAAGTTGATGACATAGTGCATAAGATGAGAGTATCTTTTTGGTGATTACTATGTTAAAGTTGATGACATAGTGCATAAGATGAGAGTATTTGGAGAAACTATAGAGGAAATTCCGAAATTGTGATTGTGAAAAGAATATTGAGCTTATCAATTCCCAATTGGCTTCATATTGTGTCGAGTTGTTGATTCTTGAAGAATGCATGGACATGGCAACATTGAAGGTAGGAGAGTTTGTAGGTTCACTCATCTCATGAAGATAAGATGAAACATTGTAAAAGTAACTTGGATCAAGCCCTTGAATCCAAGATAAAGATTTCAAATTCTCAAACAAAGAAGAAAATGAAGAAAATGAAAGGATAAGGTTCTTTGGATGGCTCTAACCAAATAGGGAAGCTAGCACCAAAGGAAAGAACAAGAACATCACATGTTACTATTGCAAAGAACAAAAAGAACATCACATGTTACCATTGCAAAAAACAAGGCCATATGGAGAAAGATGGTGAAATTATGGTTATCAAGACTAAGGGTATAAATGTGGCAAAGTTTATCAAGTAGAGCATGATGGTGACCAACCAAGCCATTCATCTCATGTAATGAAAATTTGGAATCTAGTAAGAATATGCAGTTGCTTGATTCTAGTAGTTCAAATCATGTGTCAACTTCAAAAAATATTTTCTTGAAGCTTGTTGAAACTTTTTAGGGTAAGTGCAATCAGGTGATGGAAATTTTGTCCATGTAGAGGGAAAAGGGAGTATACCTATTACCGTAGGACACGGTAAAGGTGATATTCATGATGTTTATCTTGCTTCAAAGATGAATTAATATTTTAATGAGCATAGGACAACTCTTGGAAAGAGGCTTCAAGTTTGTCTTTGATGGTGGGTAGTGTTTGATCTATGATGAGAATTAGGGCAACAAATTGATTGTTAAATCCTTTATGACTAAGGATATGATGTTTCCTTTAGGGATCAACATGTTGAATTCAAGAACTTGGTTGCAAATAAAGAGGCAAGTTCGTCATGGCATGCAAGGCTTGCATACTTGTCAAGCATCATAGGGAGAGTTTTCCCTCAAGCAAATGGAAGGAAAGTAATCCATTGGAGCTGATTCATTCAAACTTGTCTAGTTAGAACATAGTTAAAAAATCTATACTTAATGTCATTCATAGATGATACTTTGAGATATATGTGGGTTTTCTTATTGAAGACTAAGGATGAGGTTGTTTACAACTTTCAAAATCTCTAAAGCACAAGCTGAAAAAGAAAGTTGAAGACCCATTAAGGCATTGAGGATAGATATGTTAATATAAGCAAAGAAAATGGGATGAGAGAAAAAGGCTTACCCCACCAAGAGTGGGAGTAACATTATATAGAATTATTAATGTACTTTTACAACTACCACAACTAATGGTACACCTTTGATATTTAAAGACATACAATAGGCCCATTAAGAGTCACAACAACAACAACTACAACAACACTAGTAAATTACCTAAGCCTAACCGCCCTTATTACATTATTATGCTAATACCTTACCTTAATGACTAAACCAAAAACAACACCAAGATCTCAAAATTTGAAAAGTAACCAAGACCAATTAAATCAACAATCTATGCTTGAGAAGAACAAGAATAAAGAAAAATGTCTTCACAATCCATTAGTTGTTGAATATAGCGATGGTGAATCTCAATGTTTTTGGCTTGAGCATGATAAACTAGATTCTTCACCAACTTCAATACTCCTCGATTATCATAGAAAAATACAATAGGAGTACGCTTGGAAAGTCGAAAATCTATTAAGATTCAGTATAACCAAAATACTTCACTACTTTGTATTTAGTTTTAATGAAGGATAAAGCTATGGTTTCCTTGAAGCTTACTTTGCCATGAAACCACTCCTAAATTGAAGGAGAAGATGCACTTGGTTGTAGATCACCAAGTATACATAGTTCCTACCCAATCAGAGTTTGTATACCCAATTAAACAAAAATCTTCTATCATTTGGAGTATGCCAAAGTCAAGAGTACCAACATACCACAAAACTTGCTTTGCAACTATCCAATAGGAAAGTTTCAATTTATAAGATATATCAAGCTGCCCACCAATTGTCCATAGTGTGATTTATCGATTGAGGACGAATTAATGGAGGTTGACAATCTTAGCTTGATCCTTATAGGTGTAAAAGATGAGTTACATTTCACCATTCTAAAATGCTCCAAAATACTTGTGGTGTATTTGATTTGAACCATGAAGATGCTATGATTATATTACCAAAAGTCAACTCCTAGGCAATAATGTAGGCGGCCAAGATTTAACATGTCAAAAGTTGTACACAATTATAATTTTACTTGTTGAATTATAGTGCGTGTGCTACTTACGTTGACAAGATCAACATGTACAATAATAATTATACTATCCTTATCATCACCTTTTGATTGAAATATTTGGATAGGAAAGACTCCCAAGTCTAGAAGCTTTTAGATGTTTATCTATTTTAAGATACCAGGCTTAGGAGCTTGTTTAAGTCCATGCTTAACTTGCAAACCAAATGTTGCACCATGTAGATTTCTTCATCCAAGCCCTTGTTCAAGAAGACACTTTTGACATCCATTTGGTACACTTTTCAACCAAATGGAATGGCTATGAGGAGAAGCTACTAAAATGTGACCATCTTTGCAATAGGAGCAAAAGCCTCTTCAAAGTCTATACCTTCCTATTGCAAATGCCCCTTAACAATAAGAGGTGCCTTGTACTTGTGCAATGAACTATCAACTTTGCATTTTACTATATAGAACCATTTGCACCCAATAGGCTTTTTACTTGGATGCAATTCAATCAACTCCCAAGTATGATTTTTCATCAATGCATTATACTCAACATTCATAAAACTTCCCATTTTGGTTTCCTTTGTGGTAGAAATTTTTTATGGTTGAAAAACTTAGAAAAAGAATGAAAGAGCAAAATGAATATGCTTAACATTTGAACTAGTAGTCATTTTTCCTTTTCTCCAAGGACATTCATTTGATTGACGAGTCCAGTTATTAGTCCATTTCCTGATTTTTTTTGCATGTTTACAAACATTCTTAGACAATCCTTTCAGACATATTCCTATGCTATGCTATCTTTTTTATGCTTATTTACAACCTTGGACCTAAATTGGAGTGATGGAAATATAGTTATGATATAGTAGCATTGCATGATTTATATGTAGATATGTATGGAATGAAATTAGAATTCTATGTTTAATCATCGTAGTTAGTTTTGTGTATGTGTTTTGTGGATTAACCTCTTGCAGCCCAAGAAGACACTATAGCCCGCAACAATTGAAAGTTGTAGCCCACAACCAAAGGAGGTCTTGGACAATGAAACAAGGGAAGTGTCAGAACAAGTTGAGTGTAATAACTACCGTGTGGAGACACCTAATGGAGTTAGTCGTGCATCATTATGATAGTTAATAAGGTGTTGAGGAAGAATTCTTTTATTGATAGGATTTTGGATAACTGATTATGTGTTCCACGTTGCAGATCTCTTTTGCAGAGTTTTAATCCTATTTGAACTCTTGTTTCTTTCCATTTGCAGTTTGAATAACTCAATCTTAATTACATACTATGATATCTAGGGAGTGTAGTTAATGATTCTAGTTTAGATTTGTGTTTAGAATAAACTCTACATGCCTATGTATAACTGGTGATTGAGTCTTTAGTATAGTTAGTTGATTAATCTCACGGTGGTGGATTTGTTATCAATTACTTCTTACTTTTCAGTCGTAATCTACAAACATGTTGATTGTTCATAAATGGTTTTCTTGAATACAATCTTTGAGCAAGATTTTATGTGATCTTTTGGAATGCATAATGAATGAAGTTCAAGTTGATATGGTTGCTTAGAATCTGAAGATTTAGATTTGGTTTTAGTTTATGTAAAGACAACTACTTGAGCAGGCCACTCAAGGTAATTGTTCTTCACTATATTTATAGTTATTTTATTTTTGTTTGGTAATTATTTTTGTTAGTCATTACTTCATAGAATTGCATATAAGTTAAAATAGTTTCACATATTATGATTATCAATAATGATTGTTCATGTGCATGAATGCATTCAAATGAATTGTAGTACTTTAGAGGGTAGATTAAGCTCAGTTATCGGTTTTGAGATAGTTTCAGTAATTATTTGTTAATAGCAATTTAGCTAAAGATTATGTTGTAGGCACCCGTAGCTATTAGTGCCAGATTACTACTTTCATTGTTATGTGTTTATGTGATTTTCTAGCAAGTAAAATACCTTTAATTATAGGATAACCTAAGTAATCTCAAGTCTTTGAAAGCACATATAGTGCCAGTGCCATCACAAGTTTACAAACCCTGGTTGACAATTTTAATAAAGTCTTTGCATTGTTGAGTGGATTGTTCAGCTAGGTCATTCTTCTAAATTATGTGATTTCCACCAAGTTTACAAAACACTAGTTTAGACTCTACAATTTGAACTAGTAATCATTTTTCTTTTTCTCCAAGGACATTCATTTGATTGAGGAAATTCATCCACATGTACGCCTTCCAAAGTGGAATAGTATCATTTAGATCTTTGATTTGTCTTGGGTGAAAGTTGTGAAGGCAAGTTCTCAACTAGAGCCTTAGTTGGAGTGGAAATACTATATAGCCATTATTCTTTGATAGACAAGTGGTGAAGAACCAACTAAGGATGACTTACAGGATAACATGGTGAATTGGAGGATTCATTCTTCAAGGGTACCATAATACTAGATTCAAGATCTTTGCAAACTTCTTGCTTAACATATGAAAAGTATGGCTTCATCTCTTTTACATTAACATCTCGACTAACAATGACCTTCTTAGTGAAAATATCAATAAGCTTGTATGTGTTATATTGTTTACTATAATTGCAAAGAAATACTTAATACGTTTGGAATCTAGCTTATGTCTTTTTTGTTCATAAACTAAAGTGTATGGGGATGAACCTAAATCTTGAAAATAAGTTATCTCGGGTTTGTTATTGGTCCAAGCTTCTTTTGATATGATTTTTTGCAAGGTTTTGCACAAACATCTATTCAAAGATATAATTTTTTTTGTTCATGAATTCTTCCCAAAGTTGTAGAGCATGTTCTTGCTATGCATCATGCATTGTGCCATATCCATGATAGTCCTATTATGCCTTTCAACCACTCTATTTTGTTGTGAAGTGTATGTTGCTAATAATTGGCATGGATACCTTCCTTTTCATAGAATAATTTGAATTAAGTGGAGGTGAATTCCCTCCCATTATTGAACCACAAAGTATTGATGTTTCCACCAATGCCTTGAGTTTGAGGAAGGCGCTATAGAAATCAAACTTATTTAAGAAGTAAACCCATATCTTTTTGGAGAAATCATCCACCAATAGTAGAAAGTACATCAAATTGTTGATATTGGGATATTTCTAAAAAGGCTCACAATGATTTGCATGAATGAGATCCGATTTCCCCTTAGCACGTCATGCATCTATTGTAAGAAACAAGTTCCTCTTCTGCTTTCCAACCAAACATCCTACACACAAATTTTGTTTTTTTGTACGAGGGGGTAACCCTTGAGCCATACAAATGGGCTTTGTTGAGTTTGGCTTAATATTGAATATTGAAGTGACCATAGTTTTCATGTTAAAGGACATTGTTATTATCATTGAAAGCAAAGACATGTAAATTAATTGTAGCAAGATCAATGAGCTTATATGGGCATATTTTCCCAATGACTAGGGCAACAATCTTGTTTTGTTTCACATCTGACACAATACACTTCTTTCCGCAAAGATTGACTTGAATGTTAGGCTTCTCAATAAGCAGACTAATAGATAACAAATTCTTGTTCATGGCAAGAACATATCAAACATTGTGTATCAAAATTTTGAAAGAATCATTTGATAGAACCTTAACATTTCCCATCCCTTCAACCACTTGTGATCTACCATCACTAAGTTGAACTATATTTTTATGACTAGAATCAACGAGAAACTTTACATAGTAGTCCTTGTGACATGAAGTGCCAAGCTATCAATGAATCAAAGAACTAGTATCTACTGTCAATGTTGTTTGAAAGAGATGCCATGAGAGCAAACTTGTTATTTGGACCATGCTCTTCTTCAAAAGTAGACACATTAGTTTTGTCATGCTTCTTGCATGATAAATTGTACACCCTTTTCTTGCATTCTTTTTTAACATGTTCAAATTTGTTATGGTAAAAACATTTTACCTTTTTCTTTGATTGAGTGGGAGAAGTGTTGCTAGAAGAATTTTGAGGTTTGTTGCCAAAAGAGTTTTGAGATTTTCCCTTTAATTGAGTGGAAAAAGTACTTTCAATGGTTCTAGATGTAGATTCTCCCATTTGTTGTTGTCTTCAGTATTTCTACAATATATACTAAATCACCTTATCAAAGGTCAAAGTTTGACTTTCAACAAGTAGATTTAGTGATTCCACAAAGGTCTCATAGGAGGGTGGTAGGTTGTTAATGGTCAAAGAAGCCATGTCCTCATCATCTACTATTTTGTTGACAACACTAAGCTGATCACTAAGATCCTTGATTTTTAGAAGGATGTTTTGGGAGTGATCCACCCTCATGCAATTTTGTAAAGAACAACAAATTCTTCAAATACACGGCTTGGCTTTTCTAGAGACTTGATTCTTGTTTTTTAGACTTTTCCATAATAGATGTGGCATTTTGGTTGGTTAGTCAACTTGAATAATAGTAGGGCTTCTTGGTGATGCTTGTCAAAATCATTTGGGTTGGTTGCAAGATTGATTTTAGTCCCTAAGATAATTTTGTTTCACATTCTATGCTCAACAATTATGAGTATCTTGTGATTTCAGTATTTATACATTTTTTTGGTGAGGTTTTGTGCCTCGATAACACTAAATTTGAATATTTGCCATTATCCTCAAAAATAAGCTTTTTTTGAAACCTTAATAACCCTTTTAAATTTGACCCCAAAATTTTTTAAAGTGACCTAAGAAATTACAAATAAAAATATTGAAGCCCTAATTAGTATATTTTGTAAATTTTGTCAAACTGAGTTTTGTCAATCCCCAATCTAAAATTTGTAAACCCTAAAGATTTACAAATAGGGGAGAGGACCCAATAGTTGTGCACCCTAACTTCACGCTTCTAATTATCCTATGTGGAAATTTCAAATCACTCCCAATTTTTTACAGCAGCTTACTTGGCAAGTCCCCTACTTATAATTAAGGTTTCAGGGCCACATCATCAAATATGATGCCACATCAGCATGCTTTTTGTCAAGGTGTCCAAAAAGGCCCAAAAAAAAGTGAGACCAATACTTGTGCATTCACAGCATGTTTTATTGAACACTGATGTGGAATCACATGATTGGTTGCTTTTTAGATAAAAGGAATACATTTTGTTTAATTATGGGTAGTCATCATCAACACTAATAACTTTAAAGTCACAACTATTGGTCCAATATTGATAAAAATATTGGGCATTCTATAAACAACTACTATCACAACTATTGAAACATGCTGAGGTCCCTGGTTCCTCTCCCCTATGTATACTTTTTAAATTTGAAAAAAATTTAAATAAAAAAATACCCAAAAATAAAATGCCTTAGAATCGAAGGATTGATGGTAAATATGATGAATTTTGTGCCCTAAAATTTTTGTAATTTTTTTAGATTCATGAGTTATACATAAAATAAACCCGTGTGTCCTAGCCATCGCAATTCATTGAAAATTGTGGCATTTTGATGCGTTTGCTAGGAAAATGTTTGAAATCTGACTATGCCTGTAACACACGGTTTTAACTGTTTATGGTGCCACACAATTTTTCAAAATTTTGCTCTTTTTATTCATGCTTTTTTCAGATTCACGACTAAAAAACCCTAGTCTTGATTCCAAACCCATCAGCCACAATTTTCAGCACAAAAATGATGATTTTAAAGAAATATGTTCTGGTTGCACATATTTCGGTGATGTAGGTTGTTTTCTGATTGTTCGGTCCAAATACTGTTTTAATAATTAAAGAATTGACTAGTCTTAAATTCAATGGAATGACGCATTTCACAACTGATGCAGAATTCAGTCTAAACTGTTTCGAATAAAGCCATTTTGTTCCATGCTTTAGAGTCTTGAGCTGAAATAGTTTTTAATGCCGAGGGTCTCATATAGTTTTATGTCTTATATTAAGGGTAACTCATAAATCGGATTGAAAATAAAAAGGCATTTCCTATATAAGTTTTTATTATATATATAAAATATACAATACAATTATATTTATTATAATATATTATTTAAATAAAATAGGGTAAATTTTTTTATTGATTCAAGAAAATACTATAAAGTTAGAAAGTACAACCAACCCATCAAGGGTTAAGAATTAATAATAGAGCCATCAATCAACTCCCAAGAAACATCTCATATCCTCCATAACCAAATCCTCTAGTTCCTGAGAAAGATTCTTAGGGAGACAATCCTAGTCTTCCACATTCCAATTTCCCATCCGCTCAGACGCCCATTTAGCCAAGCCATACCACCTTATTCCACTCTCGTGGGATATGGCAAAAAGTGATAGAATCCAGGACTCCACCCAGAGAGATGATTTGTCTAACCACCACAACCAACTGTCAATTCACATCCTCTAATTGGCGCTTATTTAGCAAGTCAGTCACAAGCTGAGAATCAGACTCACAGATTATCCTTCTCCAACCAAAGGCACACACCCTTTTCAAAGCCAAGAGAATAGCCAAAGCCTCCATGAAATTGTTAGTGTTGACCTCTATACTTTGAGAAGAAAAACTCGACCACTCTAGAACTATCTCTACTAATGCCATCGACCCTAGCATGACCAAGATTACCTCTAGAGGACCCATTAGTATTAATCTTCAACACCCCAAGAGGAGGTGGCCTCCAATGCCCATCTCTTAGAACCTTCCCTCTAGCATTCCAACCCAGATCCGACCTTGGCCCACACCTGTTACAAACTGGAAGCCCCAAAATCTGAACCACTCCCATATCTTCAGGATTCACGAGGACTGAAAGATCACACTTGGCCGCCAAAGTCTCTTGAAGAACCCCCAAAATTCTCATCCAAACTCGTTGCACCTGAAGCTTCTTATCTAGAAAGATCCTCCGGTTGCGCTCCAACCAGATATGCTAGATAATCAAGCTGGGACCAATTGTCCAAGCTATGTGGAGGAAAGAAGTCTTAGCTGGAGAGTTCCCTAGCCTAGCCCAGAAATCATCCAAAGAAGAGGTGTGCCTGCACGGCTAATTCCAGACATCCCACCAGAGGTGCTGAATCACCCTAACAAAAGAGCACTGAAAAAAGAGATGAGAGGAGTTCTCATCACTAGTAGAGCACAAGACGCACATAGAGGGGCCCTGAAAACCACACTTCCAAAGATTCTCCTAGGTCAAACATCTATTATAAATCACTAGCCAAGAGAAGAAATCGCACTTGGCCAAAAGAATTTATTTCGTATCTGTTTTCAGGGGACTCCCATGCAGCCAAAAATTTGTTTATCCAGCACCTGATAACTAGAGGTAACAAATAATTTTCCTTTCTGGTCATGACCCAGGCCAAAACATCCCTCTCCATAAGCGAGTTTTCTTATAATATATTATATTTTATATATTTTTTATTAAATATTTTAAAATAATATTATAATATAAAATTTAATATTAAATATTATTTTACATAGTATAGTATGTAATTTATTTATATTTTAATATAATATTGTTTATATTAATTTCTATAAAAAAATAGTTTAATTGGCTTTCTATGGGTTGAGAGAGAAGGGCGTAGAAAGTGAAGTGATAAGAGAGAAGTAAAATAGAGAATGAGAGAAATATTATATATATAGAGTGAGGGAGATTGATAGAGAGAAATAGAAAATAGAGAACAAGAAAGAGAGATAGAGATGAGAGAGAGGAATACAAAGAGATATATAGATAGGGAGAGAAATAAAGAGAGAAATATTGATAGAGAGATGAAAGAAAAATAAAAAGATAAGAGATTTAAAAGGAAAGAAAGAAAAAAGACTAACTTTTGATTGATTGCTTTGTGCCAACAATCCACAAAGACAAGAGATAAGGGAAAGAGAGATAGAGAAAAGAGACTACATTTTGATCAATCATTTCATGTCCATGGGGAGCTATGCTCAAAGTAGTATTCCATTTTCTTAAAAACCCAATAATTCGCCTTTAAAACCTCTTCAACATACCCAGTGCACACTAAAGTGTAATTGCTAGTTCTATATTTATTTTATCTTTGCTATGTCCCAAATTGATTCGTGAAGATATCACATGCCTCTAAACACAACATATGACTAAATAAATGACTTAATATAACATCAGACAAGGCTTGGTTGATTTATGTGACTTTGCAAGGCACATGATAGCTCTTGGATATGTTTAATAAGCAATAAACTCATTATAGTTGTGGACAAGGTAGTTACAAGAAAAAGTCTTATTGTACTTTAAAATTTGGGATAGAAACTATTTTATCCAATTAGATTACAACAAAATTAAATTTTCATTAATATCTGTTCAAAATTTGACATATTCATATTTCAAACACCACTACTGAAATTTAACATACAAAATCATAAATTTTAATTGGTTGAAAATGTAAAAATTAATCACCTATAGCAATTGCAATATTAACCTACTTGTCCATATAAACTAATAAGGAATGCTATTTAATATTCTTATTGGTCCCCCAAGAACTCTCAAAAAACAATTTTATGGGTGATGAATTGAACAATTTATATTTTAATGAACAACCTTTAGGTAAATGTATAATGCCTTACTGCTTTGAAGTGAGATGTTACATAGCTCTACAATATTCAAAAATACTTTAAAAAGTGTAAATAAAGTTTTCAAGTCTTTCATAGTTCAAATCTTATGTCAAAGCTATCTGAACACTACACATGACTAAATAAATGGCCTAATATAATATGAGACAAGGCTTTGTTGATTTATGAAGGCACATAATAGCTCTTGGATATGTGTTCAATAAGCAATAAGCTCATTATAATTGTGGACAAGGTAGTTGTAAAAAAGAAAGTCTTATTGTGCTTTAAAATTTGGGATAAAATCTATTTCATTCAATTAAATTGCAACAAAATTAAATTTTCATTATTATCTATTTAAAATTTGACATATTCATATTTCAAACATTATAGTAAAATATAACATACAAAATCATGAATTTTAATTGGTTGGAAATGTAAAAATTAATGACTTGTTAAAAACCAAGCTATTTAATATTTTTATCATATATTGATCCCCCGAGAACTCTAAAAAAATCAATTTCATGGATGATAAATTGAACATATGGTGACATTAAAAAAAATTATAATTTAGTGATCTACTTTTAGGTAAATGTAGAATGCCTTAATGCTTTGAAGAAGTGAGATATTATATAGCTACCCAATATTAAAAAAATACTAAAAAGTGAAAAGTATAAATAAAGTTTTCAAAGTCTTTCATAGTCCAAATCTTTTGTCAAAGCTATTTGAGTACCTGCACCAGACTGTCCTCTAAACCTTCTAAGATGGGTTCCATTTTCAATGGATCTCTCAGAAGTGGTGTCTGTAATCCTTGATTGATTAATTTCTTTTGAAAATTGTCGTGCCTTAAAATCTTTTATACTAGGGCTAATTTAAGGCCTAGTTGGAGATTCAAAGCGAGATTGAGATGATGCAAACTATCTCTTTTTTTTTTCTTTTATTATAATATCTACAGGGTCATTAGACCCTTCATTGCTGCTAGAACTAGCCTCTCTCTCAGTATCACTGCTACTGTAATTATCACTAAACTGTTGGAACCACTTCCATCACTGTTAATTGTGTTCTTCTGATTGGCAGCTGGACCTGGAGATTCATGCAGATGATCATGCATTTCATCAACAATATTTGAGATGAATCCTATATTGGAGTACAATGCATTTTTTGCTCATCAGTTGGTTGTTCAACATTTTCTGACATCGGTGACGAATCCACTATTGGAGATTCGTTGGGCTGGCATTCAGGCGAGCTCCCATCACTAGGGAACAGTCTCATAGAGCTTTCTTTCTCCACCCCTAGCTTCAAAATGTATCTACCTGGAGCCTGGTATGTGCAGAGATTATGGTCACAAAGGCTACGGAGTTATGTATTATGCCTGGCAAGAGCATTCGTTTGAAGTTTTTAAAAGCCCTTTTCAACCAATCCATTATGTTCACATCCTACAATCATGGCATTTTGTGAAACCAGAGCTCTTCGAGGCATTATGTCAAACCGTTGGCTTGCCTTCTGTATGCTTCCGCACTTTTCATACATGTCTACAAGAGCATAAACAATATAAACCAATCTCCCTACAACAGTTGCTTCGGTCTATTCACAAAAATTTGGGGTCTTAGAGCCACTAAACTCTCGAGGCGTTTTGATCAAACAGTTCACAAGCTGCGCTTGTGTTTCCACACCTTGCACGCAGGTTTGCCAGGACAATCGCAACTCTAATGGACGCCATACGCCGTTACAACGCTCCCATTTTGGTGAAGGTAAGAGGGAGATGTTGGCAATCGGTCATGCACCAGCCCATTGCATTGTTCAGGAGTTTCTGAAGCTCTGTCAACAAATCCCCTTCCCACTGTATCCTGCAATCATGGTGATTCTATAGAACCACATTTCTCTGAGGCATTTGTTTTAACAATTTACGCGTTGCAAGAGAGGAGAGTTGGGAGTTTGGAGTTCAGGAACAATTTGGACGAATATGAAGCGGCGTTGGAGTAGGAGGTTGTTCTCGGAACCGAGGGAACTTCTGACAAGTTCTTGTTCCTCCCATTTGGCTAGCAGCTACTGTTGAATATTTTAAGGAGTATATTGTGGAGCTGTGGCCTTATAATTGTTTTTTTTTTTTCTGCTTATTTTTGAAGCAGTCAATTTTAAACTAATTTTTTCAACCAGTGTTATAATAATTTGAGCAAATAAAAATTAAAGGGAAAAATTAGAGACAAATGTAAAAATGGAGGCAAAAAGATTTGTGGAGTCATATGTCATTTTTTTTTAATATGCAGCAGCTGCTTATTTTCAGCCCTCACATTTTCCAGTCTATTTTCAATTTTTAAGCAGTTGCTGCTCCACAAAAATAGGAAAAGATTCCAAAATATCTTATTCCCATGAATAAAATTTTGTATGGAGACATCTAACTGCTTCATTTTAAGTAGAAAATAGACTTAATGAGCAGCATGGGGACAGGGGAATTTGTTAGGATTTTAGAGAGTATTGGGAATATATTGAGTATTTGGGGGTTTGAGGGAGACTTTTGAACCAAACATGTCATAAAAATAAACTATGAAGATTTCAACAAATTATTTAAACTCACAAACTGTTTCAAAAGGTGTTTGACAAATCCACAAACACGGTGGATGAAGATCTATGCATAAATTTTCTTTGGAATGATGTTTTCTCTTGAAAACTTGTCACATTGTCAATAATGACATCACAAAACCCCCTATCAAACCATTTTTCTCTAGCCCCCATAAACTTTTGATTTAATAATTTTTGCAAACTACCTGCAAAAAAATGAACTTTTAATATCTTACAAACCAGAAGGATTTTTTATATAAAAACTTGTCACATTAGATGAAATGAAGTCATAAACACCCCCACAAAAGATTTTGCACCATCTCTCATGGACTTTGAGATTTAATTGTGTTCATTAATATTGATAAACTGTGTAACTGCTTATGGTTCTAGTTGAAATGATGGATTTTTCTCATCAAACTAGTGTACATGTACTAGGTATAATACATGAAATTGACATGAATTGAGTTAAACATGACACTTCAAAGATGGATAAGTATGAAGATTGACATTAAAAGCATACGACACTAATCTTTTTACAACTAAAAGTGACTTGGCAAAGTAGTTTGACGCATGACAATGATTGCCATTTCAATGCAAAAATTTAAATCTAGGGTTGTCAAAATGTGGTTAACACATGTTCAAATGCCATGGATTTATTTTTAATTCATAGTTCATTAATTTATATGTATTTTACCAATTTTTTGAAGTGGACCTATATTTAAAAACACACAATTGCAAGGCTCTCTTTAGCAAATTTGTGATTGCATGTTAGATTCTAAATTTTTAAGACTTTTGGATAAAGTGATAGAAGGAAACTATGACTTATATTTAATATTTTAGATGCTCTAAAAGTTACAAGCTATTGTCTTACATAGTCAAGGCTACCCCAATCAATCAAGGCCAACCTATTGGCCTCTAGATGTAATCAAGGCCACCATGTAGGCCACCACTTTGTCCATTTTAGGACCTAAATCATTAATTTTTTGCTCAAATCAATAGAAAATGTCTACAAGAGCTTCTCAGAGCCATCTATGTCTAGAATTCAGTAATTTATTAGGTGATATTGCTTTGATTTTGTCATTTTATCTTTACCTTTTTCTCTTGATTTTGGAGAAGGATTTTATGGCTAATTTGTAGATCAAGATCTTCTTCTTTTTTGTTTCCTCCTCTTGATGTCCACATTAACCCATTCTAGTTTTAGAACCCTGTCATTTGATTTACCAAGTGAAACCATTGCATCATTCCATTATGCTTCCTTTGTTTCCATCGCATGCATAGGTACCTTTCAAATTTGTTGTTAATTTCACATCTCTTGTTGGTTAATAATGGGTGGTGTCCTTAAGGACTTGAGATAGACTATTACCAAGCTCCCTACAAAATCTCAATTCTTTATCTATTACTGAGACAAGGCACACCTAAGTCATTTCCTTCTTGATAGATTTTAGGATAGGTTCATATAGTCAGTCATGTAGGTCATTTTTCCTAATGGTCTCATTAGTCTTTTCTTAGAAAATTTCCAAATTTCATATGCATGTGAAAATTGGATTTCTAGCAAGTTTCATAAAGGCCACATCTTAAACCAAGTGCATATGATACCCAATTTTACTAATTTCTGTGAATTTACATAGCCATTTTCATTTTTCAAGTCATGTTTCCATCCAATTAGCATAGTTTAGAATAACATTTGGTCATATTATCCATTCCAATTCATTATTGGTTCTTACTTAAGGTTATATTGGTTGGAGATAACTTTTGGTAATTGAATTTGCATTAAGTTTTCCTCAATCTATAACCTTAATTTGTATCTTAGTTTACATGTTATTACACACACAACCACACACAAGAATTAAGAAAAAGCTTCCCTTTCTCTTTGTTTTACTTATAGCAAATACTTATTTATTAGGTACTTTCTAGGCCATGTTCTAGTAACAACAAACCCTATAAAAAATACATTTTCTATCAAGGCGGTTAATTTATTTTATGCCTATATACAATGACATATATAATAATTGTTAGTGTAAATAGGGTCATTACATAATTAGCTAGTTAATTACACTTTCTAGGTTGACCTATTCACATTGCTTAAGTCTCCATTTAGAGACTTTCAGCATTTTGTTTCACTTCATGTGGTTGAGACACATGTACTCACCTATTGAGACACCTATTACATGCATATTTTACACTTGCTTACACACTTGTCAAGTGAGATCACAAGTGTTGCACCTTTGGAGGGGTAGTTATTCATTCAATCATACCTTCTTACCTCATCTACTTTGCCTATATTTAAGCAAGGCTCTCATTGCATTTTATACAAAATTCTATGATAGTTCATTGGCTTATGTATTATGCTTGATTCATTAATTGTTGCTCTAATATGGTATCAAAGCGTATTTTTTGAGATTTTTGAGTTCATAGATTCTTGATTGAAATAATAGAGTTTTATATAATTCATGTACGCTCTTCTCTTGCATCTTGAATGATTTGGAGAATCAGAAAGGAATAATAAAGATTTGTTAACCTTGTATTTGCATATGTGTTTTTGGTGAGACCTGGTGATTGCAGTATTTTTTATTATATTGACATCATTTCTAACTTATCCAACTCATTTAGAAGGCTCTAAAAAAATCAATATTGATTTTCATTTCATCTACTTAGACCATTGTATGGCACAACAACAAATGAGGGTTTGAAGCACAAAATTTGTGAACATTTTTTTATTGGAGCACTTTCAAGCCAAAAGGACCCTTCCATTACACTCAGAAGGCCAAACAAATGAATTTTGATATAAAATTCACGTACTTTTGATGATGGGTGAATCTGAGACAAACAAAATATAGCACATGTGGTCATATGACCCCTACATGAAAATCAAGGAACTTTCAATAAAATATATATATAATGCGCTCAACACATCTAGGCACTTAAGTGCTAGCACTAATAAGCCACAACTGTCAGCCATTAGATGCTAAGCAACTATTCCAATCACCAGTGGCTTTATACAAATTGTCATTGGGAAATTTGAATGCTTAGCCTCAATGTTGCCTATGCTCTACCTATTGGCCACCCAACCAAGTGACGCCACCCATGGGCCACCATAAGACCACCAATGCCCTCCAACAAAGCCTAAAATATTCCTTTTTGCTTTTGCATAACTTTTTCCCTAGGGGGAAAATTTTGCAAATGAATAGTCAAAAGAAAGATGATTTTGTCATATTGACATAGTGGTGTCATGAAAATTGTAATTTTTTGTTGTTTTTGGCCTTTGAAATTAGTATTTGTAAGAAAATTTCGACGAGGCTTAACTTGCACCCTAATTGTCGAAATTTTACAAAAAAATTTGACAAGTATTAGGATTTCGCAAGGAACTCAAATTTTCATATAAAAATAAGAGTTGGATTGCCCATTTTCTAAAAATTTGTAAAAATATTAATGAGTTATAAATGGAAGATTCAGGCAACCAATCTTTCATAAGCTTGTATTTTTTCTTGTATATCTTTTTGGAGGGGCCTAAAATAATTAATAATCAAGGTGGATGTTATGAGTTGTACCTTTGAGCACTTTTGTGAGTTATGCTTTGAACACTTCCATATTTCACTTGTTTTTCCTTTTAACACTAATAATTTTGGGGGAATCTAAACTTGAATAAAGGGGTGTCTTAATTTGTGCCTTTGAGCACTTTTGTGAGTCATGTCTCTGAATACTTCCACATTTCCCTTTCAAAAATTTCTTCCCACTTTATATTTTTTGTTGATCCCATTGATAGTAATCATGTCTCCAAATCTTGATGGAAAATAAAATGTGATTATTGTAAGAAGAAAATGCATACCATAGATGAATGGATGTTTAAAAAACTTGATGACTTGGAACTTGCATGGAAACTTCATCAATTAACACAACTTTGCATTACAAATGGAATCAACTTGCTAGATTCTTACAATCCAACACTTGCAAAAATATCTAGTCTCATTTAGATATCTCATGAGACACCATCATTTGGAGATGAATAATGTAGTATGATGACATTCATTGTGATCTCATCATCTTGTGTTACTTCAAAATCTAAATTCAAGTTGAACCTTGAGAGCTTCTAGAGATTCAATGCACTAGGATATTGTCTTTCCAGATCCACCACATTAGGACATATTTCTACTAGATATTGCATCTTTTTTGGTAGAGTCCCACATTCTAGATTTGGAAGACAACATTGAGGATATTTGTCTTCTTTTCAATGACAGTTCTTGCACTACCATAGAGTTCAAACGATTCTTAATTGAGATCATCTAGAGAATTTTTTTAGTAGGACTTCACATAGTTTAGTACTTGTTCTGCATTAGTCTTCAAATGGAGCATTTGGTCATTTTTTCAGATATTTCATCTATGTCTTTGTATCATGTGCAAAAATTAGAGACCTTCATCCTTCTTCTTGCATATTCCTATATGGAATGGGAAGTCATCTTGCACACATTTGTGATGTTGTTTCTTCCCAAGGGGAGAAATATTGTTCAACATTCATGGATCAACTTTAGCATTTAGTGTCGAGCATCTGCCAACACTACATGAATCATCTTGAGAGGAGGTTGCATTTTTCTCTTCTATTATTCATTTTGGGAGGAAGCATTTCTTCGCATGGAGTTTTTTCCTTCTCATTTTCTAGGGGGTCACATAGACCTTATCTCATTTCTCTCATATGAGGGTGAACATTCATTGTACTTTGTGAAATAAGTAGTCCTTGGGGGCTCATCATGAGTCCTCCTTATATCACTTATCTTCTTCACTTGTACATTTCATTTGCATCATTTCTCTTTTGGAGAGGAGTTTTGTTCCCACTAGGTTTCTTTTATACTCTTCTTTATTATAAATTTGTACATGAGTACCTACCATGGCCTAGTATATGAGAATCATCATCATCATTATATACATTACTCCCTTAGAAGTTACACTTAAGGGGGTGTGTTAGTGTAAATAGATTTATTACATAACTAGTTAGTTAATTACACTTTTTAGGTTGACCTATTCACATCGCTTAAGTCTCCACTTAGGAACTTTTAGCTCTTTGTCTCACTTCATTCAATTGAGACACGTGAACTAGTATATTAAAACACCTATTACATGCATCTTTCCATTTATCACACACTTGTCAAGTGATCTCAAAAGTGTTGCATATTTGGAGTAGTTAGTCATTCAATCCTACAGGGTCTTACATCATCTACCTTGCCTATATAAGCAAGGTTCTCATAATATTTTATACATCATTCATTGGAGACTCTTAATGAAATTATGTCATATCGACATGTACATCCCTCAAAATCACTAGTTTCCTTTTATATATTTATAGTTTGTATTTTATAATTTCTCTTAAAAGAGTTCTTGGTTATACATACATCTTTTTTAGATTATGTAATATCCCTAATGGGATCTGCCCTAATTGTGATTTCTTATTTTTTATTTTTTATTTCAAATAAAATATCACAGAGCATGTAGGTGCGAAAGCATGACAAATAAACATGCCAAATAATGCTACCAATTGAAATTCTTATCAAACATGAAATCCACCATAAAAAACAAGATAGGGCATCCAAATGCAACATACAAATCTAATTTTCTATAGATAACTTCTGCTATTACAAATTGAATATTTTAGACTGAATTTATAATGAATTCATGGGCTCAAACATGCTAGAAATATGCCCATGTTTTTTCTCTACAAATCATATCTAAATACATACCAAATATATGTAAAATATTCTTCAAATATCAAACCCTAGATGGGAAAAATTCCTCCTTGGTAAGTGCTTAGGGTTTGTTGTTTCAAATATGCTTCAAGTATGCAAAATAACCTTCTAAAGGTGGGAACTCGAGTCTACTCCAAGTGGTGCTCCTTGAATTAGGGAAAAACCCTAATACATTCTACTCACAAAATCCCACAATAATGTTGCTCCAAAATTGATTATGTAATGATACTCCAAACCTTCAATTGTATCCAAGGAAGTGCAATTAGAACTCCATCATGAGTTCTCCACAAGGTGAGCTAGGGTTTCATCCAACTCACCACATTTACAAGGATTTTCATCCTTGGAATGAAACCCAATCAAAGTTGTAGCCAAAGAAAAGAATCTCCAAAGTGAAATTAGATATGAATGCATGCCAAAAGAACTACACTTTACTTTCTTTTATAGCCTTCCACAAATAACCTTTGACAAGGCCAAACTCTTTATGCCAAATATCCTTATTTTGTTTTCCTTTTTCCATCCTTAGGGGAAACCTCAAGTAAGGCATGCTAGGCGCCCAAAAACACAAATAAAATATTTTATTTTATTTTTCATTCCTTTCTCCAAGTATGGTGAATCCCCTTGTGGCATTAATATTTTATTTCTTGACCTCTCACTAGGTCATCCACCTCAAAAGAAATTTATTTGTATTTATCTTATTTTTTCTCCTTCAAATTTGGTCGACCACAATAAGGTGTTTTTATTTATTTATTATTTAAAATATTATTATTATATTTAGTTAAAAAAATTCTCTCCTTTGCAAAATTTTAATTTCAAATAAAATTGGGGACATGACAATCCCCCCTTCCCAATGTTGCTTTTCCTTAAGAAACCTTAAATTTGGATGCTAAAAAATATCCACACCTTCCCAAGTTGCATCTTCTAGTGGTAAGTTCTTCCAACTAGTCAAGTACTCCATGATCACCCTGCTCCTCAACTTGTGGCTACCCCTCCCATAGTGAATATGAAGAATAGTATGCAAAGTGAGTTTCGGTGGCCAGAAATGAAACAATACCGTCCATACACACTCAAACTCAAATCTACTCCATCCATCAACCTCTAAAATTATGCTTCTTCTCCATGTAATCTGTCTATGTAGCAACAAGTGATAGGTGATATCATAATCATGACCTCTATAGCACAACCACCTGCACCAAACCTTTTGTTTCTCAACTCTAATACAAATATCACTCAACCAAAATTTGTGAAGGAACTCACTAAAATCCCTGTGAAGTATTGTATCAACCACACCAATACCAATATCCCAAGTTATTACATCATCACACCAATTGAAAATAAAGAGATAAGTATCTCTAAGCATGTTTTCATCACCAATAGTCCATCTAAATCTGAATTGTCTCCTAGGGACATGAAAAATTTATATTATATGTGCATAATCAAACATATATACCCACTCTAGGTTGTTAGTATAAATTACAACAACACTAGGAAAATGAAAAAATAGGCCTATGATCATTCTAAAAATGTTTTTTTTTGTGATAAGATAAGATCTCATCATCATGCAACCTTATCAATGTTGTAGTGATAATACCATGCACACCAATCCATCCAAATAGTTGCAAACATCAATGTACAGTCTGAAAAATCCATGATCAGCAATATAGAACAAACATCAATCATCAAGGAACAAGCTAAAACCAATAGATTGGGTCTAAAAAATTTCTTCTCTCATGATCATTTCCATGTCATGGACTATAGTCCAACTAAAGCTCAACATCTCCATGAAAATACAACTCCAAATCAAATACCTCCATGAAATCTCCTTCAAGTTTTGAAGTTGGGACAACATTGTGTTCATCATCATGATAGCAAGGTATCAAAACATAAGTAGGCTTATGGAGCCCTTCAAGAATCGTGAAACTCTTAAGAAAATTTGAATCATAAATTTTCTTCTCTACATATACAAAACAATCATTATTTGCTGGTCCACAAAGTATATGCACAACTTCTACCTCCGTAGCCTTGACTTGAGCCTTCAATTGGCTCTCCAAATGGTAAGTTTCATGAACCTCATGATTAAAGTCATTTACACAAATAATTTTTCTATTTGTGAATCTGATTGGTCTTCATTTTCTACCATCATTTAAGGGGCTCATCATGTAGAGGTTCAAGCATCATAGTTTCTTCCCTTGGAAGTATCAGATATTGATAAAGAAATGTATCTCATTGATGCCTCTCATGATCCATGTGACTAAATTATTCCATGATATTTTGTGGGTGTTGTTTTGTTTAAGCAACCAACAACTTGGCTTCCCTAGCCCTCCTTATCCACTCATCACACATGCTTTGATTCCTCTTTACATCTTCTATGCTATGATGCACAAAATCAAATTGTTTGTGGCTTGGATCCACAATCATCACCTCATGCTTAGCCATCAAATCATGAATATCAACAAGGTAGGGTTTCTTACCACTATCATCCTCATAATTTTTCTATCACCTCATGATTATGCGAATATAATGGATTGATGTTCATAATCAAAAATCACAATTAGGGAAGATCCTATTATGGTTATTGCAATGGTATCAAAGCAGTTGTCTTGTTAGCCTAAGGGTGTTTTTCTTTATTGATGCAATGAATTCAAAGGGATTGGTGAACTCTTAAGAGGGAAGAGAAGATAATTGAATTTGAATCATCTAGGATAGGGAGCATAGGTAAGAAGATGTGTGACAGGGGTAAAGAATGGGATGCTTTCATGAGGGTCCAATAGAAAATTGCTCAAACATACGATAAAATGGTCAAACAACAGGAGCAAACAATGTTGATGATAAACATGTTGATTAAAACCATGAATAATTTGAATAACACTATTAGATATACATAAAATAATGGTACAAAAGGTAATCACCCTAATCAAATTGGACCTAAAATTCAGAGAAAAGGGCTACTAGGCCCACATAACCATCATTCTTTCCTATAAATGGACCCAAAAATGAGGAAGAATAGTCTAATCATGTTGGTGTTGATGTTAATTCAAGCATAGATGCCTATGCACAACTTGATCTAGATGTGAGCCACCAAATCCCATTTATACAATTTCATAATGCAAGAAGTGGATCAAGAGGGAGACAACCATTGTAAAAATTGAATAGACATCTATAAAATAGGGTGAGAAAGTTGACTCTCCCAACTTTTGATGGCTCAAGGAAGGTAAATGCACGAGCTTGGGTACAAAAACTAGATACACACGTCTCACTTAGCCCTATGATAGAAGAGAAAGATTAAAAAACTGCTAAGGAGGAGATCAAAAGGTAGGAGCCAGAAGAATCATTCTTGAAAGAAAAATAGCCCAAGATAATGGAACTTGAAATAGTGAGGGGTGCATCAAATCTAGACTCACAAGAGGAGGAATTCATAGAACGGGAAGAAAAATTGAAGCTACAAGACATCATGAAGCATGAACAAGAGGGCCCTAATCACCAAGTTGAAGGTGAAGATTCCTCATTGATTTATAATGTTTGTACATATCAGCAAAAGATCGATGATAATTTTATTCATAGCCAAAGAGATGAAGATGTTTCAGATTTGTTGCTTCCTATTTCATTGCAAAATTCTTGTCATCATGGAAAGCATGCAAAAAAAGGTGATAGAATAAGAGATACAACTTGTAGTATAGGGCATGTGGACTCTTTGTTCCAAGTTCTGAATTTTCCATATCCAAGTGATCCCTTGAAGGTCAAAGAGGATAGATGCATTGGTGCTACATTACAATCCTCCCTCAAGGGTCATTTTTTTTATTCTTATTAGGGAATGCATGAAGATGGGAATTCAAGAAAATTGAGAAGAGAAGAAGAAAAATCGGAAGTCATCCAAAAGAGCCTTGAGAAAAAAGAAAAGAAGGAAGAAAAGAAAGAAGAATTGATTCCTTGTGATTTGCATGCTATGGGTGATCCTAAGAAGAGGAGAGAACAACGTTGCTTCACTTTCCTAGAAGCTTGGACACCTAGTCATACATGTGGAAGCCCTAAAGAAGATGAAGCCATGCTCACAATTTCACTTCAAAAAAATGATGGTATGGACAAAGAAGAATCACTTCATGCATCCATAAGTGAGTGGCACATGATTTTTCATGACAACAATAAGGTTTTGATTATATGGGAAAAACAAGTTTTGAAGGGACCCGAAACCCTTTACAACTATAGGTACAAAATATTGCTCAAAAGATGCTACACTAAACTATTAGCAGCAACCCAAAACCCAAAACCATAGAAGTTACAAAATTTTGCTCCAAAGATATACCACTAAACTATCAACAACAATCATTAGCAAAAAAATAGCGAAATAATAGGAAATAAACCAAAACCCAGCAACAAAAAAACAAACAAAAGGACACTATTTCATACTTCTTAAGGTGTTGGCCACCTCAATTTTTTGGTTCCTATGGAGCCCGATCATGTCCAACAATTATTTTTTCTCGTCCTCAAAGGACTTCCTCTAGTCACCCAACCCTCTAGTAGCATGCCATTTACCATTATCCTTTGCATCTTTTTTCCCTTTACCTTTAGTCCCTTGCTCCTTCTCCATCAACTCAAAAAAATACACCTAGTCCTCTCTAAGTTCACTAATTTTACAAAATAGGACCTCCAATGAATCCACACTATTCTTCATAGAAATATGACAGGAATAGAGAAGTTTCTTGATATTCACGTTGGTAACCATTACTTTGGATTCTAAATTAGCCAAGTGTTGCTCACAAAGGGACTAGAAATCAGTGAATGAGCACTCAAGATCAACAATTTTATTAATCAGAATATCCGAGGCCATTCCTTTCAGAATATTTTGCACATTCTCCTTCAATCCCCTTATTTTGATGTTGACCCCATTGAATTCCTGAAGATTCCATTTTTCCAATTTGAAAGTGTGGGTGGCCCCCACCCTCGCCATGTCGAGAAGCTCATATATTGAGGTGGTGTCATTATTAAGATATGAGAAGTCCTCTGACAGGGGATTAACCTTTAGAGGCTCAAGCTTCACTTTCTTTTTATCAACACCCTCCTCCTCCTACACCATTTTCTCACCCACAGGTTCCTCATTTGGAGAGTTTTGAACTAGGAATCATCAATTTCTACTGCCTTCTCCTTGTTGAGCTTTGTGGTATCCTTTACCATATCTTTTGAGACCTGGTTCATCAACTTGGAAATGTGCTTAGGAGCACTTCTAGGATTTCTTATGTTATCCACCTCCTATCCTTCTGTTATTAGTGCATTTATTTCTTTCATCTCTTTTTGGAGTAGAGTTTTTCCCATGAGGTTTTCTCTATTTCTCCACTTTACAGAGATTTGGTTGTAATTGGGTACCTGATCTGGCCTTGTTGTGGGACCCAAGTTTACTTTCTTGCATTGTAGTTACCTTTGCTTTCTTGCATATGTTTGTAGCTGCACTTTTGCTCATCTTAAGGGGGTGTTAGAGTAAAGGTTTTAATTTAATCATGTTGATTAAATTACCTTTATTCCTCTCTTAAGATTTCACTTTAGTTTGCATTTTGTGACATTTAATAATTATACTAATTATTAAATGTCTACCTATTAGGGTTTCTTTTAGGGTTGCACAATATCCTTTTATAAGGATTCATCATTGTAATTTATCTCTCTCGGATGAATACATTTTTTCAGCTTTCAGAGCACCCTTGCTTGTTTGTCTCCATCTCTTCTTTATGTGACAAGTTATTTGCATGCAGGTGATCTTCGGGTCTGTGAGGTTGGCTTTCTCAACTTCTACATGGTATCAGAGCTCCAGACTTGCTGCTTCCTGTTCGATTTCTGAAGAGCGTTTGATAGGGCTTTCAGAAGTTTTTAGATAATTTTGAATGGATCTAGCTTACTCCGTTTTTTGGGTGCATTTTGGGCCCAAACAGACCTCACGGTTGGATTTAGAGCAGCCAAAAACCCATATTTTCATATATGGTTTGACCTATTTGGGCATAGTTGATCTGGGAGGCAAATTTTTTTTGCTCAAGGACCGTACGGCCCCCAGGCACGATTTTTGAGGTCAGAAATTAAAAAAATTCAAAAAAAAACCATTTTTTTGGTTTTCGTTTCTGCGCTTGCAATTCAAAGGGGGAACCACCCAGCGGCCACCCCTGCACCGCCCAGCGGCCACCCCTAGCGGCGGGCTCAGGAGGAGCCACTGCCGCTCCACCACTCCCTGACTTCAGCCCTCGTGGGCCTTGCAGTGCTCCTGTGAGGTCACATCTGTGACCGGGAGCCCGTCGCTCAACCCCCGCCGCGCTCCGCCGAGCTCCGCTCGCTGCTCCACCGGTCCGCCTACACAAGCCACCACGGGCTCATTCCTAATCCACGGTGGTCATATCTATGACCAGGTGCCCCGCCACAGCTGCCAGCGTGCCAGCCCCCTGGTCGGTCATGTGACCAGGGGCCGAAGGTCTTAGCCTCTGAGGGCTGTGAATTTTTTTTTACCTTTCAACCTACCTTCACGAAATTGGGCATAACTCGGGCATTTTAGCTTGGATTTTTGAATGGAAATAGGCGTTGGAAAGCTAGTTCTGAGCCCGATCTAATTGATGTAGGTCTTTTTTTCTGATTTTTCCGTTTTGTGGTCTTTTTTTCCAGTCAAAGTCAGAACTTGTGTTTTTCACTCCTAGGGGCGTATCTTTTGCGTCCGAACTCCGTTTTTCACAAACGAATAAGCGTTAGAAAGGTGTTTATGTGCTCTTTCCAGATCTGCCATTTATTTTTCCAGAATCTAAACCAGGTACTTTTTATTCAGTATTTTTTGTTTTCACACATCTGTCAATTACTTGGACGTTTCAGCACTTGGAAATGATTTTTTTGCATGGGATGGCTTTATTTGATCTGGTTTATCAGTATTGAGGTCAGTTAGTCTCATATTTTTAATTTGAAGAGTTATCATGGGTTTTTCTACTCACCCTTCAGTTGTTTTTCTGGAACAGGGTAATTATGAGTCATGGGCAAAGGGCATACTTACACACTGTAGGTGGCTTAATATTTTTCCTTATTTGTATGATCTCATACCTAAACCAGCAACTTCAAAGGGAAAACTAGCTTGGTATATCATTAGAAATCACATAGTAGGACTTATACGGTCTAGTGTTGATTTTGACACTATGTGGGCTATATCGGGCATTGATTGTCCTCACTCACTTTGGACACGTCTTTGGGAGATCTATGGAGACCTTAGTCTTTCTCCATTCTCAGAGGATCTTGCTTCATATTTTCTTGTACCCATTGGTTGGAGAGAGAACAAACCTTTTGATCATGATACTTTAAAGGAACTTTAGTATTTAGACACCCTTACATATTCTGATGAATCAGAGGATTGTCTCACAGTTTCTACTCTTCAGACTGAGATTATACTCGTATCAGCATCTTCTCCTGTTGTTCTTGATCAGTTTGATATTGCCTCTTCTTTGGCTCCTATTGATTCAGCTAAGCAGGACATCATACATCTTTCAGACATGGCTACTTGGGATTCTTATCTTGCAGGCATTTCGTCTTTGTTTGTAGAGTCCTATATTGCAGATCTGGAGGATTACTTTGAGGATTTTCATCTCCTCTTTGTTGACAGCCATATTCCAGCTGTTAGCCCACCAACATCCATGCATTCAGAGGTTGTATTTTTTGAGTCTTCAGTTCAGTTTGGATTTGACATCTTTTGTTTCAGTTCAGACAGGGAGATTCTTCAGCATCCTATCATGGCACACATCTTGAGACATCTTGGTTCTTCTCTTTTCACAGGGTTTCTTCGACATTGTCCTTTGGATCCGTTTCTTCCCAAGGGGAGGAATATTATATGCCGCTTCAGGATCTCTTTCTGGATTCTACCTCAGGCATCCATATGTGCGACAAGAGTTTCTTCATTGTGGGGGGGCCTTCTAGTCTCTTTCTTTTTCTCCTATGGAGACCATTGTACATGTACTTATATGATAGAAGTTGTCTATGGGGGGTCTTATGTTATCCACCTCCTATCCTTCTGTTATTAGTGCATTTATTTCTTTCATCTCTTTTTGGAGTAGAGTTTTTCCCATGAGGTTTTCTCTATTTCTCCACTTTAGAGATTTGGTTGTAATTGGGTACCTAATCAGGCCTTGTTGCCGGGACCCAAGTTTACTTTCTTGCATATGTTTGTAGCTGCACTTTTGCTCATCTTAAGGGGGGGTGTTAGAGTAAAGGTTTTAATTTAATCATGTTGATTAAATTACCTTTATTCCTCTCTTAAGATTTCACTTTAGTTTGCATTTTGTGACATTTAATAATTATACTAATTATTAAATGTCTACCTATTAGGGTTTCTTTTAGGGTTGCACAATATCCTTTTATAAGGATTCATCATTGTAATTTATCTCTCTCAGATGAATACATTTTTTCAGCTTTCAGAGCACCCTTGCTTGTTTGTCTCCATCTCTTCTTTCTGTGACAGGTTATTTGCATGCAGGTGATCTTCAGGGTTTGTGAGGTTGGCTTTCTCAACTTCTACAGGATTTTCCTTGACCTCCATTGCCCTTGCATTCTCTTGAAACCCCTCCTCCTTACCTCTAACCTTGGTATCAACCTAACCAATGTTCACAACTTCATCCTTGGACCTAGAGCCCCCAAAACCCACCTCTGTATCATTACCATTAGACTACGACTCTGAATCATGCAAAATCAGCCACTTGGCTACCCTTTTTCCTTTAGGTTTACTCTTCTTCCTCTTTTTAGAAGGGGCAGTCACAGGGGATGAAGTCCCATCCTCACCTTCTTCATTCCACTCCTCTTCCTTAGTAACATTGGTATCATATCCAGATGAGATAGAATCCTCACTAGGAGTCTTCTCCTTGCCCTTAATTGAGGTCGCAGGAATTAGGGATTTTACATGCTCCATAATTAAAAAAATAAGGCCCTCATGTAAGACCCGTGCCCTCCTATTTTTTAAGTGTGCATACACAGAAACCTCCATGGAGGAAAAGAGAAAGAAAGGGAAGGAAATAAATAGTCCATGCCTAAAATGATTTAAAAGAGTAAAATGATGGCCAAGGATTACAATCAGCCTACCCTCCAGAGACACATACCGTATTATAATTTCCACTATATTTGCCCATATCTTCTTTAGAGACTTCCGATCATAGCCCCAAGCCTCCATCTTGATGATTTTTTGCCATTCGTTATCTTTGAAGAATTGAGACATTGCCTCCTCCTTACTCTTCTTGTCTTTGAAGAATTTATGGCCAACCATAGGCAACCCATTCATAGTAGCAATAAGCTCCTCACTGATGTCGACAACCATTCCCTTAATTTGGAGTTTGTGATTGTGCCAATATGAAACAAACTCTGCCAAAGCATTTGTATCATGTCAATGCAACCTTTCCAAGAAAGGCGTAAAATTCTCATGTTGAAGAATCCTGCATATTTTCTTCTTCTTTCTCAGGCTTGCACAAGAATGAGGCTAAATTCTACTTTCATCACCTCCCATATTCATAAAAATAAGCAACATAAAACCCTAGCAAGAAGTATTCATCTGAGAGCCAACAAGTTGAGCAATACCCACAAAGCGTGTGAGTATAAAATTGGTACTAGTGATAAAATAATACCACCACATAAACTCATCCAAATCCATCATTTCACATTAAGATCTTAGCTTCCTTAGGAATACTAGAGTCCTCCTCCCACACTCTATACTCATTAACTCTTATAGCTTCATTGGTGAAAAATATTCCAATGAATTTCCTTCTCGATATATGTGAGAAACACGAGTTTCCTCACAATATCTCAACATTATAATAGCATCCTTAATTAATTGATTGACACTCTAGCTAGGCTTATGGGTTCCACGTAGATAGTTGATGATGTTTAACGAGTTTCCTTCCACCCATAACTTAGAGTAACCCCTGTCCACAACAAATTTAATACTTATAGACATAGCCTCTGCCGCAGCCTAATGATTTTTCTAATTTCCCAACAGGAGTGACACCGCACCTAAGAGCCTACCATCCTCATTTGTCAACACCCCCCACAACCAACAAGACCAAGGTTCCCCTTGGCTACCCCATCAAAATTAATTTTAACCCACCCTGAAGTTGGATGCCTCCACTTCGTATTCAATCTAGCATATAAGTTGGACTTGGAAGTCTCTGACGCTATAGAGGGGATCTTCAAGTTATAAATTGCCAACAAGTCATACCTAGTGAAGCAAGGGGACGAGGTACAATGTGGTGACTCAAACCCAATGAGAGAAAAGTTTTCCAAGACATCTCGACGAATCTTAACGAAGATACTATTTATGATCTTGAGTTTAGAATCACAGAAAATTATATTGTTACATTCCTTCCAGATACCCCAAGCAATATGTGGGACCATAAGTCCCCATAGCTACCGAAGAATAGGGGATAAGAAGGACACTTCCACTGATAAAAAAAAATACAAAGGGAATCCGAGAAGACCCAGTCCATGTTCCAAAAGGAAAATGTGGAAGGAACTCTCCACATTAGCTTCACAAAGGACACATCTATTCAGAATTGCAAATCCCCTTTTATAGAGATTATCTTGTGTTAAGACTTTACCTTGCATGAGCAGCCAGATGAAAACATTCACCTTAGGGATTAGCACCTTGTTCCATAATTTCCCCTAGAATGAAAAAGTGTTAGGCTTCTCCAATGAATTAACAATGGCAGAGGCCACTGAAAACTTACCATCAGCACAGGGGGCCCAAACAACCATATCCAATATTAGATAAAGAGAAACACAAACATTACATAAGAAATCTTGTAAGACCTTAGAGACGAATCCCAATCCAGGAAATCTTTCCACTCCCCATTCTGAATATAGTTAGCCACCACATTACCAAAGAGTCACTTACACAAAGGAACAATGGGAGGGGCCTAGGGACGATTGATCAAAGGTTTAAAATCCCATCACATGTCTTCCCAAAAAATTATTTTGGTATCATCACCCAATAACCACCTCACCCCATTAGCAATCAATTCCCTGCAAGGAATGATATGTCTCCAAAAACAAGAGCTAGAAGGGATGTCATCAAAAGTTAGCATATTCGAAGTTCACCCAAAGCCATGTAGATATTTATTTCTAGCCAAAGAGGCCCAGCTAGCTTCCCCACTGAGAAGCCTCCAAATGTTCTTCAACAGTAAGGCCTTATTGAAAGCTTTTAAGTTTCTAATTCCCAGACCACCCCACTTCTTAGGCTTGCAAACCAACTCCCAAGGCACAAAAGGAATTTTAGCTTTAGATTCAAAACCCGACCACAAAAATATTCTCATAATCTATTCCATTTTCTCCTCATATTTAATAGCAATTCTAAAAAGAATCATAACATATAGGGGACGATTCTGAAGAGTAGAGGAAATGAATTGCACCTTCCCCACTTGACTGAGAAGTGCACCCTTCCAACCTGCCAACTTTCTACTAAACTTATCTAATAGACCAAGCCAAAAGGACTCTAAAATCTTGGAAATACACAAAGGTAGCCCCAAATAGGTAGAGGGAAGATCACCCCTATTACAAGAGAGGATTCTGGCCAACTTTAGTTGGAGAAATTCGGGGGTGTTGAGGAAAAAAATCTAACTCTTAGGAAGATTAATACGTTGGCCAAATGTCTTCTCATAAGCTTCAATTAGCCCCTTCATAGTTATAATCTCACGAATAGAAGATTCAACCATCAAAGTAGTATCATCAACAAATTGTTGATGAGTAATAGGCTCACATCTGGAAGAAGGGGAAAGACCCCTCAAAGAACCTGTAGACAAAGCCTTCTGAATATTGTGATTGAGGGCTTCCACCATCAAGATAAAAAGTAGTGGAGAGATAGGGTCTCCCTGCCTCAAACCACATGAGCTCCAAAAAAAAGAAGAATGATAACTATTCACCAGAACAACAAATGAAGGGGTTGAAATGAGTTGTTCAACCAGTTGCAGAAACTTTTGATAGAAACCAAAATGAGACAATACTACAATTAAGAATCTCCAGCTAACCCTATCATAAGCCTTAAGAAGATTTTGTTTTAGAAAAAAACCCAACTTCTTATTAGAATTAAGATAATGTGCAAGTTCATGAAAAATTATAATGGAGTCTAGAATCTGTTGACCCTTAACAAATCCACTTTGTTGTTTTGAAATAAAATCAAGGAGAATCCTTTGAATTCTAGTGGCTAGCACCTTCGAGAAGATCTTATAGATGGAATTGCAGAGACTGATTGGTTGGTAGTCTCCAAAGCTATTAGCATTAGCAATCTTGGGGATCAAAACAATGAAGGTCGCATTCAATTCTCTAAGTAGTCTTCTAGAACCCAAAAAATCCTTGGTGGCCTTGATCACATCATCCGCAACAATCTCCCAGCATGGCTGAAAAAATAGAAAAGGAAAACCATTAGGCCCAGGGGCCTTGTTCCCTTCAAAAGAGAAAACTGCATCCTTGATTTCCAAAGCAGAGGGGATGGCAGTCAACTTCTTATTCAAGTTCTCTAAGACCAGATGGGGGATAACATCCAGAGAACCCTCCACACTATTTTGGTCCCAAAAAATATCATCTCTGAGCATATTCTCGAAGAAATTAGCAACTCGCCTAATAGCCTCCTCATCAACCAACAAAAAACCATCATCCATGACGAAGGATATTATGTTCGACTATTTGTGCCCGAGGCAGTTAGATGAAATAACTTGTAGTTTCGGTCCCCTGACTTGAGCCAAATGGCATGAGATCTTTGCCTCCAAAAGTATTCCTCCTTTGCAACAATGTCATGAAGTTGAGCTAAAAGACAATCCTCCTACAGCTAGAGCTCCTCCGATAAACCCTTAGATTGAATTTTGTCCTGAACATTATCCAACCACTGAGTAATAGAATTCTTAGAATAAAAAAAGTGACCAAATGACTCTCTATTCCACTTCTTGAGATTTCTCTTCACAAAAGCCAACTTCTTATCCACTCTAAACATTGCACACCAATCAATGCTCACTTGCCACCAATTCTTGATGCAATCCATAAACCTGGGATCCCTCAACCACATAGCTTCAAAATGAAAAGGAAAGTGTTTCTTACCTCCAATCTATTAACCAAAAAATAAATAGGGAAATAATCCAAACCACATCTTGTAATCATCAAGAGAGAACAAGAAAAATCCATAAACCACTCGACCAAAGTTAGGGCCCTTTCCATCTTGACTTGGATATTTTTAGCACCAATGCACCTATAAGACCATGTGAACTTGGCCCTCGTCATCTTCACATCAATAAGAGAATTATCATCTATGAACATTCTCAACTCTAGACGGCTGTCAGGATTGGACTGAGAGCCACCCACTTTCTCATTATCACAAAGGGGAGTGTTAAAGTCCCCCATTACCAACCAAGGGAGGTCCAAAAATTTAGCCCGAAGACAACCAAGCTCATCCCAAAGATGCTTCCTAGCCCTCTTCAAGTTGGGAGCATAAACATTGGAAATAACCTAGGAGTAAGAATCTTGAAGTAGAACAAACTTCATCTCCACATGATTAAAGCCATGCACATCCGAGACACCTTTAATCCCTAGAATTCCAAAAGGTAGCAAGGCCACCCAAGGCCCCCTCAAAGCTAACCCCATGAAAACCACAACCTTTAAAGAATAAATTCTTTAAATCCTCCATCTTTTTAATTTACATTTTAGTTTCTTGAATCAACAAATTTCTAGTTTATGATCCTGGATTAGGTTCTTCAGGAGGTCTTGTTTGTGCATATTCTTTAACCCCATGATGTTCAAATAAATAATCTTCATTTTCATGAGGAGGGCATGATCTTAGAGCACATATCAAAGAGGTTCTTATGAACCCCCTCCGTAATGTCCTACTTACAATCCCTTTCCCTACTTTTGTGCAAAGAGGGCCTCCCCTAATCCCTATGTTCAAACCCATAGTCCACTTTTTTCCTTCTAGTGGTAACACCTTTGGGGGGTTGGGGGGAAGGGGAAGAGGAAATCTTCTTCTTTCTTCCCCTTGCCGAAATATAACCTTCCTCTTCCTTACTCCCTGTATCAGCAACCACTAAAGCTCCCTCTCCACCCACCAACCCAGATGCACAATCCAAGGGAGAAGGGGCAACATTTGGCTCCAGAATAACATATTTAGGGGAGCACAAAGTATTTGAAACATGATCTACATCCAAATACTTAGACTATCCAACAAACTCATCCTCAAAATTCTTGGTCTCCTCACCCCCTGGGGGTGAGGGACAGTATGATCCTCGTTATTGGATGCAACCTCCAGAGCTTTACCAGTAACAAAATCATCCTTCTCAGGGGGAGCAGAAGACCCCTTAGCTTCCTTGACCTTCCAGACTTTAGATTGAGGGAAAATATTAGGCATAACCACCTTAGCAAGGCAGTCCTTAGTCCAATGACTTTCTTTTTTGCATTTGAAGCATGCAAAAGGAAAAGATTCAAAGACGACCTATTATTTCCAACAACCCACCTTTGAGTTAAGTTGAAAAAAATTAGGTAGAAAAACATCTTGATCAATCATGACACAAATCCTTGTTGCAACCAAATGCCTTATAGAAAGAGTGGCCTCATCAATAGAAACTAGGTGACCAAAAGAGTTAGCAATCACCTTAAACACCTCTTCATCCCAATATTCCAAAGCATAATTCAATAGCTTCACCCACACAGGAGCCGAATAAAAAAGGAACTTTGATAGATCCATTCCAGGCTCCCAGGTGCATAACACTAGAGTAAGATGACCAAAAGTCAACCCTTTGGAAAAAAATAGTCTTAGGTCTTCATCACAGGAAAAGGAAAAGGAAAAAAATACTTTAGCCATAGTCGCAACCTCAACCTATCCCTTCAAAGCCTACTTTTTATGAACCCAAGTGCGGACCTCCTCAATATTAGGTCTAGGACCCAAAAACTTTCCCACCAGAGAAAAGTCCATTCTAGCTATATTTTATCCAAAATAGAGTCCAGAATGGACAAAGCAAAACCGCCTTCCATGTTAGAGGAAGAAACTAATTTGGAAGCAACTCCTTTACCTTGAAGCTTTGAAGAAAAAAGGTCATCCCATCTCTGCCTGAGCAAAGATGACTACCCCACTAGCTGGTTCTTTTCCACTAGAACATGATCAATCTGAGGACCTTTCAGTTTAGCCATGGAAGATTCACCAGTTGGGGCCCGCATGGTATCACCAGGTGCCACCACATGACCCACAAGTGCTTTTGGATCTCAAACTGATGCCCCCACTGATGGAAAACCAACACATTCCTCCTTGGAAGCCTCAAATGCACACTACCCCTCAGAGTTTGCAGCTTTGAACGCATCCACACCGCACAATCTTTCCTTCCTACCAACATCAACAAAAAACATCGAATCCATAGGTTGAAAAAATTGGAAGTCACCTTGATCACCAGGAAGCGAGTTCAAAATCACTTAGTCCTGCCTCACAAATGGTCTTTTGTACAATGGTCTTCTCTTTAGCGAACCTCACCTCCTTACTCTTACCTTTTGATTGGTGTGTTTTTATAGAGTTTTCCAAGCTAGCAGTGATTGATTAGCCACATGAAGGTATGAATTATTTTGATGATCTATTATTTGAGCATAGCATGGTATCACCAACTTTACATAGTAGTTGCAAGGGATCAAATTGTGAGTTGGGTGACCTTGAAGGTGATATTGCTAATACATATGAAGGTAATTTGTTACATGATGAAAATGACTTGGATAAATTGGATCAAAGACATTTATCATGAAAAGGATTGAATTTCAATGAAGGTAAAACTTATAGTCATAAGATAGAAGTTATGACAAGTAATATACTTTGTTTTCAGCTAGATACATCTCTTGGCCCAACACTTGATGATGAACATCCAACAATGATGGAAGATGAAATTGAGATCCATGAAGACACCACAAAAAGGTATGATGATAATTCTAATTTTATTATTACAAACAATAATCCGTTGTCTTCACATAATCATGAGGTGATAGACAAATAATATGAGGATGATAGTGGTAAGAAACCCTACCTTGTTGATACTCATGATTTGATGGCTAAGCATGAGGTAACGGTTGTGGATCCAAACCATATACAATCTGATTTTGTACATCATAGCATAGTATATGAAAGAGGGCTCAAAGAATGTGTGGTGAGTGAATAAGGAGGGATAGGGAAGCCAATTTGTTGGTTTCTCAAGCACAACAACACTTATAGAATATTAGGGAATAATTCAGACACATGGATCATGAGAGGTAGCAATGAGATACACTTCTTTGGAAATCTCTAATACTTCCAAGGGAAGAAACTATCATGGTTGAACCTCTAAAAGATGAACCCTTTATGATGGTAGAAAATGAAGACCAATTAGACACATGAACATGTTGATAGGTATGATTTTGAAAACAAATCAGAAAAATTATTTTGTCCAGATGACTTTAATCATGGGATTCATGAAACTCATCATTTAGAGAGCGAATTGAAGGCTCACATCAAGGTTAAGGAGGTAGAAGTTGTGTATATACTTTGTGGACCAGAAAATAATGATTGCTATACATATGTAGGGAAGAACATTTGTGATTCATATTTGATTAAGAGTTTCACCATTCTTTGAGGGCTCCATGAGCCGAATTATGTTTTGACACCTTGCTATCATGATGATGATCCTTTGAGTGAACAAAATGTTGTCCTAGCTTCAAAACTTGAATGAGATGTCATGGAGATATCTTATTTGGAGTTGTATGTTCATGGGGATGTTGAGTTTTAGTTGGACTATAGTTCAAGACATGGAAGTGGCATGAGAAAAAAAAAATTAGACCCAATATATTAGTTTTCAGCTCACTCCTTTATGATTGATATTTGTTCTATATTGTTGATCGTAGAGTTTTCAGACTGTACATTGATGTTTACAATTGTTTGGATGGATTGGTGTGCATGGGATTGTCACTACAACTTTTGGAGGTTTCATAATGATGTGACCCTATCATTTATGACAATAGAAGCATTTTTAGAATGATTATGGGTCTAATTTTTCAATTTTCCTAGTGTTGTTCTGATTTATATCAGCAACCTAGAGTGGGTATACATGTTTGATTATGCATATATGGTAGATATTTTTCATTTCCATAGAGGAAAATTTAGATTTATATGGATAGTTGGCAATGAAAACATGATAAGAGATACTTATCTCTTCATTTTCAATTGGTGTGATGGTGTAACAACTTGGGATACTGGTATTAGTGTGTTGGATACAATACTTCATAGGGACCTTGGTGAGTTGCTTCACAATTTTTGGTTGAGTGATATTTATTTCAGAGTGGAGTAGTGGAAGGTTTGGTGCAAGTGGTTGTGCTTCAAAGGTCATGATTATGATATCACCTATCACTTGTTGCTACACAAACAAATTACATGGAGGAGGAGCATAATTTCAGAGGTTGAAAGATGTAGTAGATTTGAGTTTGAGTGTGTATGGATGATATTGTTTCATTTTTGGCCACCAGAACTCACTTTGCATACTATTCTTCATATTCACTACGGGAGGAGTAGCCACAAGTTGAGGAGCGGAGTGATCATGGAGTACTTGACTAGTTGGAAGAACTTGCCACTAGAAGATGCAACTTGGGAACATGTGGAGATTTTTGAGCATCCAAATATAAGGTTGCTTTAGGACAAGCAACATTTGGGAGGGGAAGACTATCATGTCCCCAATTTGATTAGAAATTAAAATTTTGCAAAGGAAGGAAAAAGTGTTTTTGAACACTAGTTTTGATATTTTAATTAAATATAATAATAATATTTTAAATAATAAATAAATAAAATACCTTATTGTGGTCAACCAAATTTGAAGAATAAAAAATAAGACAAATCTAAAAGAATTTCCCTTGAGGTGGACAACCTAGTGAGAGGTCAAGAAATAAAATATTAATGCCACAAGGTGGTTCACCCTACTTAGAGAAAGGAATGAAAATAAAATAAAATATTTTATTTATTTTTGGGTGTCTAGCATGCCTTGCTTGAGGTCGGTCCTAACGAGGAAAAAAGTAAAAAAAAAATAAGAATATTTGGCTTAAGGAGGTCGGCCTTGTTAAGGTTATTTGTGGAAGGCTATTAAAGAAATTAAAGTACAGGTTAGCTAGCTTGCATTCATATCTAATTTCATTTTGGAGATGCTTCTCTTTGAATGTGACTTTGGTTGGGCTTCATTCCAAGGATGAAAACCCTTGTGAATGTGGTGAGTTGGACCAAACCCTAGCTCACCTTGTGGAGAACTCATGATGGAGTTCTAATTACACTTCATTGGAGACAATTGGAGATTTGGAGAATCGTTGCATAATCATATTTGGAGCAGCATTATTGTGGAATTTTGTGAGTAGATTGCATTAGGGTTTTTCCCTAATTTGGATCACCACTTGGAGAAAACCCGAGTGCTCACCTTTGGAGGGTGATTTTGTATATTTGGAGCATATTTGGAGCAACAAACCCTAAGAATTTTCCAAGGAGGAATTTCACCCATCTAGGATTTGATATTTGAAGACTATTTTGTATATATTTGGTATGTATAATCACAATTTTAGATCTGATTTATAGAGTGGAAGTTTGGGAATATGCCTAGAATATTTGAGCCCGTGAATCCTTGTAAATTCAATCCACACATTAAATTTGTAATAGCAGAAGTTATCTACAGAAAATTAGATTTGTATGTTGCATTTGGATGAGCTATCTTGTGTTTTTATGGTGGATTTCATGCTTGATACAAATTTAAATTGGTAGCATCATTAGGCATGTCTACTTTTCATGTTTGGGAACTTGTATGTTCACTATGACATTTTTTTTTAAATCAGAAAATAAAAATCAAAAATCAAAATTAGGGCAGATCCCATTAGGGATATTACATATTTCTAACAATAACAAGTACCTTCATTATTCTCATATGTAATAATTATATAAACATGACTTGATTGAACTGTATAAAATAATAATTTTAATGTAAATTATAATAATGAACTAAAATATCAATTTCAAGTAGATAATATATCTATAATACCTAATTGCATTAGATTTTATATATGGTCAAAGTCAACTAATGTTTCCATCTTGTTAATCTCTAATGTTGGTGGAAGTCAATATGTCTCATATGGAACTAAGGTCTAAAAGACCATTCACCAACTCACCTCTATGATTCATACTCTTAATAAACAAAATTTATACACAAAGAACAAAAATACACCATCTCTCTTATATAAATATTCCATGAATTTGAATTTGAACTTATAAATTAATGGAACTCACTTAATCATATTATTGTACAATAATCTTCACATTTTACAACATTAATTTTTTAACCAAAAAAAGAATCATGAACTATACACTTTCCTTCACTACCTAGATTCATTATAGAGTCACACCATTCCACTCAATATACTACTTGAGATAGGCAAGTTCTCAAGAAATACACAAAGCTAGTGGATAATAAGGATTAGGATCTAGATAGACTCTTGACAAGATTGATATTGATAGGCTATGATATGGATTATGATAAGATCGGTCAACTAAATTATAATGATTTAATTGGATGATAGAGTTGGTCAATAATTATAAGGATTTAATTAGATGATAGGATTGGTCATTGATTATAAGGATTTAATTAGATGATAGGATTGATCAATGATTAAATATAATGGATAGGAAGGATGAGATAGAAGGATGATGATAAATGATGGTTTGGATAAGATAGGATAAGGAGGTGGATTGGATTGGAAGATAAAATGATTAATGATGAAAGCAATTCAACGATAGAGGATAATGCAAAGGTGGAAAATATTGGATGATTGATGATTGGTCGATGGTGATAGGGATGGTGATAGGGATGACTAGGTTATGATAATGGATGAAAATGATGAGATGAGGGAAAGAAGAGAGCTTTTGGATGGATATGGTGGACATGATTGATGTATCAAGTGAAATGATGGCTAAGGATAAGTCTCCCAGGTTTGCTATAGGTCTACAATGGTCAAGCTTGCAAATTGAGATCTCAAGATGGTCAAATGATAAGGAAATGACATAGGCCCAACCTCGGGTGAGAAAGGCACCACTCCATAGAACACAAGAACAAATATGAGAAATAGAGGTTCCTTTCTATAGAACAAAGGCATAGTTTCACATAAAACTACATAAATGCACCTCAAGATAATGTATAAGAACTGGGGGATGAAACAAAAGTGAAGTTTGATAGTCTGATGATTTTTTATGGTTTTTGAAAAGAGACAATCAAACAAGAAGACATAATGGGTGACTTTGTATAGGAGCAAATTTTCACCCCTTACAAAATTCCCCTTTTACACATCCTCACCTTAGAAAATAAAATCCGAAGATGAAATTCCACATCACCCTCCTACCTTCCATCCAGTTGGCATCTATCTTGTACGTCCGTGAGAGAATATTTGTCAAGGATGCACACATGGTGCACACAGATGTCTGTATGAAGCACTGTCATCCCTGATGGATTCCTACGGCTGAAGTTGGTAGAGGCATTACACTTTCGATTGGGAATGATTTGTAACGTCCCTCTTCAAACAATTGACCCCGAAAATGGAAGATTCTTCCCTCCTCTCCTTAAAATTCATCTATCTTCATCTCATTTCATCCTCTCACACTCTCTTGCAATTTCTCAATCAATCTCTTAGCATTTTTAGTATTCACTTCACTCTCAAGCAGTACTTCAACACTCCATTACAACAATAACAACACTCCATCAACTCCACATAGTAAGTGTGAAGCTTGAGCCATAGCAACATGGGCTTGGGGTCTATTGAGACTTCCCTTCATCACAGTTGTGGCTATGGTGACCTTTCCAAGTCTGCATTCTCCTCCATTAGCTAGTGATATTTTGGGTGGAGGTGGTAAAATTTCACTCCTCTCCTTTGTGATTTGGTTGAGTAACAATTTACTATTTTGTAGTGTTTATTGCAACTTCTATTTTCTTTACCTCTTTATCACATATTTCTATCTCATTGCTATTTGGTCGTCCATGGAGGTGGAATCACCAAAATGGGGGTCTAACTAAGGTATACCCCTATACAACCCCAACAATTTTTGCCTTCTTTCTTGTATGCAGATGAAAGTACATGTGGAACTTGTTGGAAAAATGATGCTTCTATGAACTTTGGTTTTTATCACTTTGGTCTTTATCTATTTGCTCCACTATTTACGCATTTAATTTTTGTATTTCATCATCTTGTCATTTTTTTTAAAGTCCATCAACTAGGCTGTCAGTTTGTTTTTCAGTAGTTTGTGTTGTGTTCACTGTTTTCTAACCGTACGGATGCTAGCACGCCTGAGAGATGCGATCGCGCCACGCTGTCATCCCAGAATTGTGTTGTCATCCTCAAAAAGAGAGTTGTTTGAAGCACAATACTGACTCCAAAAACCAACTCGCCTAGCCCAAACCTAAGTTTGAGATCTGCAAAGTGATTAAAGTACATTATAGTCATCATTTTTTATTCTTGTCATAAAACACCTTTTAGAGTGAGGTAAGTTAGGGCAGCCCTCCACTCTTGGTTCTCCATGACCTGGAGCCTTGACATCGTTGGTTTCCCTCTCTTACATTATTGATGAACCATACGTGAACCATTTTGGTTCTATTTGGCGGTACTGAAGGCTCTTTTCCTCATGTTCTAGGAGTGTTATAGGTGTTAGTGTTGTGAGGCTTTTTGCCTTACAACCCAACCTGCAACCCCTAGTAGGCATAGTTGGAAGGTTTTGTAAGTATTGTAGAGAAAAACCTTAACTGGGTCAGGTCATCCTATTTCAAACCTTTGGGGGACTTTGTGAGAGTATTGTTTAGTGTGCATTATAGCCTCTTTTTTTAATTTTCCTATCCCCTCTGTGCAGCCTATGAATAGTGGCACAGGTATAACCTTCACCTCGCAGGACTTGCTAATGGGCTTTAATAGAGAACCATCTCCTCTTTATATCCCTGCATGAATCAATGGGAACACTGTAGCAGGTGTTCTTGTTGACTTGATGTCTCAAGTGAACATTATAATTGAGGAGATCATGTTAATTAGCTTCCTACACAAGGATGGGTACGACACACTTTTAAGCACCATCTATACACATAACAGACTTTCCATGCCTCCTCTTGGTAGTATCATTTTGTCAATCCTTATCAGACCTATATCTGTAAACTTTCTATTTGACATAATCTCAAGGTTCAAACTCTTCAGAGTGAAGCTAGGATCCCCTAGCTAGTAGCTATGAATGTAGTTCCCTCGATTGTGCATAAGTGTTTGAAATTTATTCATGAGGGTTTCATGCATGTGATCCATGGCACCGGTTATAGACCATCAATTGTGCATGGTAGTTATTCTTTAGATCTCTTTTGGCTTGCACCCATTGGTCCTCTCCCACCTAGGAAGGAACTCTTGTATCAAACGTATCAAAAGTACAAGAAAGGGCACTTAACACCTAGAGTGAGGTACCCTCCATCACCTTATGTCATTTCACATAGGGCCTATTTGAAAGCTGACAGTGATGTTACCAAGGCTTGAAGAAGAGAAGAAGAAAAACCCTCTCAGGGTCCCTCTTCTTCCTCTTATGTTGTTCATCCTGACGCTTCCTCTCACCCCATCGTGGCACCATCAGATTCTATTATGTGTTTGCAAGAGAATCATATGGTGCCCGCTTGGAAAAATCTCAAGCATCTTGCATTCAAACTTCTTGTTCTACCCATGAAGCCTAGGCCCATTCTATATGGTACAAGAAAGGGTCCCCATGGGGAATCCTCTATGTCTCATCCTCTATGACCTCCCACCACTTTTTCTCCCAAAGCAGTAAATGGGAAGAGGCCTACTGCCGAGGCATTAGAGCTGACTCCCCCTGTTGTTTCTCAATCTACTCCTCCTACTCCCATTCAGAAGCCTGTCCCTCCACTGGAAATGGCTATAGTGGACACTCCCATGGTTGAGTGGGAGTGTTCCATCCCTTTACATCTCCCAATCTCTAGCTCAAGAGTCATAGAAATCGCCTTGTGTGTGAGTGCAAGCACTGGTGAAAGGCTCTTGTGGTTGAGTAGACCACTTTGTAGAAGAAGGAAGAGGAGTCGATGACCCCTACTATAGGGCCTCTTGATGTCTCCTCTCTCCTCCCCTATGCTTCCATTCAATTGAATTCAGTCTCACTTTTAGCTCCCACTGCGAGTACAAGTGTGTCTAACCCCAAAAAGTGTAATATTTTATCGCTCCTTCAGTTGAGCCACCCTTGTTGATGTCACTTCTAGACATCCGACCTTTCCTAAAACCTGTGGAGATGTCGAATACTTTGGTGGTGTCTGCCACAATTTTCTCCTCCTCTTCCTCCTTTGCACCTCTTGCCTCATCTATGGGGAGTTCACATCTCTTGATGAATTAGAAGGTAGAGGATAGCCCTTCTAGCAATGCAGGTTGTAAGAGGATCCCACCTTCTCCAAAGGGTGGTCCTATGCTGGCTTGTTCTATCCCAGTGATGAAACAAGTCCCATCTTCCCTTAAGTTTTTCAATGCTCTTGAGTCATTTGGTGAGCCAAGTGGTGAACCTTAGGTGTAGCCTTCTTCATCCGCTAAGGTACAACATGGCACTCCAGTGAATTGCATGTTTAACTCTCTAGATGAAGTTATGGCCTTGTTAACGATCTTCGTGAAATCGTTGACCATAGCTCCACAAGAGCCTAGTAGAGAAGAGCTTATAGGGCCTTCTTCCTTAGCCCTTGTTGCAGGAGGGTTAGAAGCTCCTCCTCTTAACATTCCACCACTACAAGCTTGTCTTCCACCCCTTTATAATGATCTAGATTGGGAAGTAGATGACTTCTTGGTCAAACAGTGTTAGGGGGTGGCCTCTTCTTTATCTTTAGATTATATGTGTGTGTTGTGATTTGTTCCCTCATAAACGTGCTATGTGTTCCTGGGTGACCCTTTTCACCCTTGTTGGTGCTTGGATATAGGAGTAATTTTGTATCATGAATCTTCTTCTATTTGTATCATAATTCTCCCTCTATCATGTTTTTCGACTTTCAAAAAATTAGGGATGATGCAAAGTGTTGGGGGTATTTAGGCTTCCCTTCCATGTTGACCCAATTTTTTATTTTCACTTTGTCTTCTCATGCATTCTTCACATGGTCCAATATAGTAGGGGGTTGATGACAATTCATTTATATACTATTATTATACTTATATATATATTCATGAGCAGGTCTGACCCTAAAATATCAGATCACCCCTATGCCCTTTGTTTATGTGTATTTCTCTTTTTCTCTTTTATTATCTCTTTCTCTCTTCTTTGCTTGAGTTGTCCCTCTCATGTGTGACAATTCCATTTCTATGATGCTACGATTTTAAGAAAATGCATTTGTCTCCAACGAATCTTTTCTCGAGAACCTTTGCAAACCTTTTCAAAAAATCACATTCTCGACTTGGACCTAATGAAACGTGTTTCCTTCATCATGGGTTCACAAAGAAAGAACTTGAGAAATTTCATCTAGGGTGGAAGCAGTCTTGACCTTCCCCTCGAAATGGGGCATTTTCTTCCGTTTGAATTCCTTGATGAAGTGAACATCTTTTGAAAGGATTCTTTGATGATGAATTGATTTGAAAAAAAAAACATCTCTTTCACACTTTCAAACAATGTGTCCCTTGAGTAGACCCCTCTTCATGTTGGGTTCCCAAGGGACCCTTTTGAAAGCCTTCTGACTTATTGACAGTCTACGTGAATGTCCACTTATTTTCTTGTGTGGCTACCTTGTTTTTAGACATGCTTTATCTATGGGTAAACATGTCACTTTGCAAGTCCTCTTGTGAAGCTACTTTATGACTCTACGAAGTCTCCTTTTTTGGGTTTCCTCCATGTGAGAGATCTTGGGGGAAGCCTCCTTGTAGGTCTATGGGTCTATGAGGTACTTACACCTTTTGGTTTCCGCCACATGTGAGAGATCTTGTTTGTTTCTCCCTTGTAGGTATACGGGCCTATAAGGCACTTATTTCATCTTTGGGTTTCCCTCATGAGAGAGATCTTGGGGGACACCTCCTTGCAGGTCTACGAGCCTATAAGGTGCTTGCTTCTCGGGGATTCCTTCATGTGAGAGATCTTGAGGGTTTCCTCCTTGTAGGTCTACAGGCTTGTAAGATGCTTTCATCCTGTAGGATTTTTCCATCATTGGTCTGAGGGCCTTTGATGTACCTTATGCAACTTCATAGTTTTGTGGGGCTATGAAGTCCTTCTATTTGAAGCTCCTCAGGGAGAGTACCTATGGAGTCCTTTGTCTGCCTTTGGATTTTGAGTTCATTAGATCGCAATATTCTTCCTCAACGGTTCAGGTATACATTTCTAACCCTACTAACTCTTCTATCTACTTTACCGAAGCACTCATAAGTATTTGTGCTCACTAAAGTGGGGGAAAAATGTATAGGAGTGAATTTTCACCCCTTATGAAAATTCCCCTTTTACACATCCTCACATTAGAAAATCAAATCCAAAGGAAAAATTCCACATCACCCTCCTTCCTTCCATCCCCTTGGCATCTGTCTTGTGTGTCAGTGAGAGAATATTTGTCAAGGATGCACACATGGCACTTAGACATTTGCATTGTTGTCCCTAACAAATTCCCGCATCTAAAGTTGGTAGAGGCATTACTCTTTCGATTGGGAACAATTTGTAACATCGCTCTTTGACCAACCAACCTTGAAAATGATAGATTCTTCCCTCTTCTCCTTCAAATTCATCTATCTTCATCTCATCTCATCCCTTCACACTCTCTTGCAATTTCTCAAGCAATCTCTTAGCATTTTCAGTATTCACTTCACTCTCAAGTAGCACTTCAACACTCCATTACAGCAGCAACAACCCTCCATCAACTCCACATAGCAAGTGTGTAGCAAGCCATAACAACATGGGCTTGGGGTCTTGCAAGACTTCCCTTCATCACAGTTGCAGCTGTGGTGAACTTTCCAAGTCTATATTCTCCTCCATTAGCTAGTGAGCTTTTGGGTGGAGGTGGGAACATTTTTCTCCTCTCCTTTGTGAATTGGTTGAGTAGCACTTTACCGTTTTGAAGTGTTTATTGCAAATTTTATTTTCTTATCTCTTTATCACATATTTCTATTTTGTTTCTATTTGGTTGTCCGGAGAGGTGGAAACACCAAAACGGGGGTCTGACTTGTGTGTAGGTGAAAGTAAACCCCTATACAACCCCAACAATTTTCTCCTTACTTGTGTGTAGGTGAAAGTACACATGGAACTCGCTAGCGAACTGGCACTTCTATGAGTTGGTTTTTATCACTTTGGTCTTTATCTATTTGCTCCACTATATACACATTTACTTTTTGTATTTTATCATCTTGTAATTTTTTCGTTAAAGTCCATCAACTAGGCTGTCAGTTTTTTTTTGGGTATTTTATGTTGTGTTATCTATTTTCTAACCATATGGATGCCAACACGCCCGAGAGACGCTAGCGCATCACACTATTGTCCCAAAATTGTGCTATCGTCCTTTGACAGAGAGTTGTTTGAAGCATAGTACCAACTCTAGAAACCAACCCACCTAGCCCAAACCTAAGTTCAAGATTTGTAGTGATTGAAGTACATTATAGTCCTCATCATTCTCGATTCTTTTCATAAAACACCTTTTAGAGTGAGGTAAGCTAGGGCAGCCCTCCACTCTCTACTCTTCATGACCTAGAGCCTTGACGTGGTTGGTCCCCCTCTCTTACACACTTTACTTTCAAGAAGATAAGGATAAGTGTCTTAATTGGTTTTGCATATGAAAAAATGTCAAGAATGATAACACAACCTATATTTAGTCAAGTAAGTATTTTAACTTAATATGGACCCACCAACCAAAGGCTAATATCTCTAGTATTACAAGGGCTCACCTTTTCTCTTTCCTTTGAGATCCCAAGATCTTTCCCAAGGAGCCTCTACCTCTACTTAGGGAGATACATGGTGAGTAACTTTGGGTGATATTGTACCCTGCACCACACTAAGCAATACTTAAAAGGTCTTAAAGGTATCTAGGTACAAGGTTCTTAGTGGATATGTGAACAATGAGCTTGTCTAATAGTTCCCAAGATTAGGAGGGTCTCTCCTCTCATTATCAAACAAGTCTCGAATGATGCTATCTAATATTTTAGGTACAATTTTCACTCTCCCCCTTCTATATACCCTGCCATAAAATGTGGTTGAGTCTATCCTTAAGGTGATCAAATCCCTATCAAACCTCCTAATGGGAAAGACTATACTAGGTTTTTTTATCACCCAAGATCACACGAAGTGTAAGGGGAGAGAATACATACAAGCTATTAATCCTTGGGATAACACTTAGAACATAAAAGAAATAAAGAGATGTGAAATTTTTTATTTCTAAGATCACATTAAATGCAAGGATAGAGCGTACGTCTACACACACCTCCAAACATGAAAAAAAAAATCATTCACCCACTAAGCTACTTTATATGCCTATATTAGTGGAAAATAAATCCTTATACCAATGAATTTGCATCGAACCATTAGTACTCAATGATAATTATCTTTGATGAGTGTTAGAAAGCTACACCACTTATTAGAAAATGAAGGTTAGATGAGAAAAATGACTCAAAACCCTAGAAATTGAAAACTAAAATAGAATTGAAAATTTACTTTATAGAGACTCCACTTTATGCACTAGAAGCATAGCTTTATGATGCAGAGGTGTAGTTTCACAAGAAAAACCTTAAAATGACCTCCAAGACCCAAAAAATGAAGGTTTCCACCAAACCAGTTAGGAAACTTGTAAGATACGGTTATAGGAAACTTGAAAATACAAATATATTTCCAAAATATGTTAGGTTGTATGCTCAAAAATATCAAGATGAAGCAAACCCTATATCTCCTAAAAAAACTTGTAAGAAACCCTAATTTTTTCAAGAAAAGAGTGATACAACCTACTAAAAAAGAGTGTTAAAATGATAAAATCCATTAAAAAAAGGTCTCAAAGGATAGTCAAACGTTATATCTAACTCAAAATGATCAAATCTAAGATACAAAAAAGAGTGTAGTTTTGGGTGACGAAAGTGCGGCTTCAAAAAACACAAGTGCCACTTTATGCAACAAAGGCACAACTATGAGATAGAGGCACCTTTCTATGAAATAGAGGTTCCACTTTATGCACCTTTCTAGGACCAATAAATACTTTTTTCATCATAAAAAATAATTAAAAAAATAACCAAAAAAGGTTAAAAGGGACATGGGTCCCACCGAGCGTGCCAAAAATGAAGAGGTTGGAAAATATTGAAGGAAAATAAAGGGAGATAAAATAAAATGAAAATCACAATACTTTCACCTAGAATATTTTCTTCTCTCCTTGATGAGAAAAGATGCAGTGCGCCCTTATTCCATTTTAATTTTTCTTTGATATGTTGATATGTGGATTGATCAATGCTCTAGAATAACCTTGATATGATTTGATAATGATAAGAGTTAAAAATGAAATCATGTAGGTATCATAGCTCAAGATTAGATTCAAAAGGGTCAAAAATGAAGGATGAGAGCCTCTAGATATAGATTCTTAAAGAGGAAAAATCAATGGATAGGAATGATTAATGATGAATGGCTAAGATTAAAGGAGGATTAGGGTTTGGATCAAAGATGCAATCATGTGAAAAGTGTCATATGAAGGATAGGATCTAGGTTTAGGATTGGGATAAGGACAAAAATTCTTATAGGAATGGCTAGGATTAAGAGGTTAAATGAAATGAGTGGATAAGATGAAAAACTAGTTTGACTTTTGGATAAGTGTCTAGGTTCAATGAATCTAGACAAGGAGTTAATTAGACATGTGAAGGCGACACTTGTCACATGAGGAAAAATTTAGATTATGATTCATATGAACAAGTTGGAGGGTTGGGATTAGATGGAAATGGATAGAGGATAAAGGAGAATTAATTAAATAAATAAAGTATTTATTTAATTAATGGGAACATGTGAAGGGAAAATAAATAGAAAATATTAATTTAATTAAAGGATAAGAATAAATATGGGAAAGGATGGGAATAATAAATAAATAATAGATATTTATCTAATTAACAATCTAAGGATCTAGGCTAAAATTAGGTTTGGTTGGGTAAGGTTAGATTTTAGGTGTCTACAGGAGTGTTCCATAATCCAAAGGTTAAGACTTTGTAGGTGTATGTTTCCCATGACAAATTGAATATATTTTTATCTTGATCCCATCTACCAACAACAACTATATGGAGGGGGCAAGGGGAGGAAAACCACCCTCCATTTTCTCAAAGCTTTTTAGATTTGGTTATAACAATTGAAACCAACTAAGAAAGATAAATAATAGTTGCCAACTAGGTTATCCAAAACTTGGTCAATAAGGGAAGAGGAAAACACTCCTTTTTAATTGCTTTGTTCAATTCCCTATAATCAATATAAACATTCCATTTTTCATTATTTTTAGGTATAATTATTAATGGTGAGATCCATTTGCTATTAGAAATCAAATAGATGAATCCAACTTGTAGTAGTTTCTCTATTTATTTCACTATTTCTCTTAAAGTAGGGTTGATTGTTCTTTGAGGTTTCCTCATAGGTCGGACATTTTTAGTGTGAATATGATGTGTATAGATTCTTGGATGAATTCCTTTTATATCCTTATACTTATAAGAAAAAATTTATGTGTGGTTTTACAATAGTTTTGTTAATTATGCTTCATCATTATCTGTCAATTAGTTTTTAACAGATAATTACCTATTTAATAATAATTTGTTGTTTTATCCCTAAATGAATAGAATTAATTTCTTTATAAGGACTACTCAATGTGTTTAAGGGACAAGAATGAACAAGAATTTTATGCAGTGTGTTTACATGATGGTAGCCTAGTTGGAGTGAAATTTCCTTTATAAAAGGATAGTTAAATTATTTTAAAGTCCCTTGGGCATATTTGGAGCCATCTGTAGAAATATTATTGTATATCATTTGAGAAAGAAAATTCATCCTTGTCTTCCTACACATTGTATTCTTCCAAGTGTTCCACTATTGTGGCCATGGATAGTGTTGATGTATCTTCCGTATTTGAATTTGTAAAGCCATCTACCCATAATTTAATGTGCATTACATGGAAAGTTTGGCAAGTAGATAGATAAAGAGTTCTTTTAGCTTGATACTATTAGAAAGTCATATTTCTTGGTTTGTAGTTAATGAGAGCTATTGTTGTGGCTAGCGAAGATCAACCCAATATAATTATGTATTCATAATTCTTCTTTCTGGCTTGAAGGATAAAGAAGTCCAAAGGGTACTCATAATTTTATCTATTATGATAATAATACCCTACAACACTCTTTTAGATCTAGTTATGGATTATTTAACTAACTAAAAAATTGTGGATGTAGCTTGCATATTAGTCATAGATAATGCATATGTAGTATCTATGGTCATCACATTGATGACAACTCCTAAGTCAATCAATGCATTTAAAATTTGCATCCATTTTATAATCATCAAAATGATGGAACAAGAAATTGAATTTGTTTCCTCCCATGAGGATGGTGTGTGGTAACTTCTTATTCCTTTTATAGGTTTTTAAGCACAAAATGTTGATTGTTTGATTTATTTCAAGAATATATACTTGATGACCTATATCATAGGAACTTCAATATTTATATTTTCAGGCTCTCTAATCAATTGAGAGTCCTATAGAACTCTCTAGAGATTTTTAAATTCCTCAAGAGTAGGAACAAATTACTGTAACCACTCAAGAAATGGGTGTTTGCAAAACAAGGATGGACAACTAAGAGGGGGGATGAATCAATTGTCATAGAATATTTGAACTTTTTCAAAATTTACTTAACTTAATCTTGGATCTGATGAATGACAGTAAACCATGAACAAACAACACATCATAAGCATAGAGAACACCAAGATTTTTTACGTGGAAACCCTGTTAGGGGAAAAACCACGGTGGATGTTAGTCCACAATATTATAACCTATCAAAAGTATAAGAAAAATAATGGGAATGCACATTCATTTAGGAACACTGCCTAGAGCTCACTGCTCAAATACAAGAGGGATCACTACCCAACAATACACAACAATACGGATTAGATCCGTAGGGTATGAATTGACGAAATAGTGTCTTCACAAGCTTGATTATAGTTCCAGTTAAGCACAAAAAACCTTCTTCGCACTTCGCTCAAACTTCTCACTCTACTCTGCAATCGAATGATTTGGACACTATTTGCACATCTGCACTTTCTCTAGCATACATTTACTCGTATGCACACACTAACTTCGCTCAAACAATCACTCTTATATATCTGCAACATGGAATTACATCAACAACCTTGTCGGCCAAAATATAAGACATATTTTCAATGTCGACCCAATTTTACAAACAAATTTTTAATGTGGATCAAACACCGTCAGCTAATATCATGATGCAACCCAAAACAATATCCTCAAGCATGCCAAACATTCAAAATTAAATCTTCAAGGATCCCCAAAATGCCACAACCATCATGTCGGCCAAGAACATGAAAACCTAAACATTCTGAGAAAAATATTCAACCATGAGCACACCAATCAACATAGATGTACAACAAGGATAGAGGACAATCTAGAAACATCCATGAGCATCAAGAAACAATAGAGAAACATCTGCAGCAACTATAATTACCAGAATTATACCAACTTTAATCAAGAACTTTGACAGAGACCACAAAAAAACTGTCAAAACAAAAATCTTCATAACTCAAACAAATCTTCACGCAAACCTCTGAAACTTCCAATGTATGGACTAGATACACTCAGTAATAAACCCTTTAGACCACAATAGTTGATCTTCAATGTACAAAACAAGACACCTTCATGACCTTCACAGTTCCACTAGGAACTTGGAACTCTTTCTTTAACAATTTTCTCAATATCCTTGACATATACAACCTTCAATACAATAATTCTAATAGTGTTGACATCAATGACAACCACGACATCCAACAATCTCCCCCTTTGGCATTGATAGCAATACATGATGTGAAAAACACCATCAACCCAACTCTCAATCAACACTTACTCCTCCTTAGATTCTAACTCTTCTTCCTTGACTTCTTCTACATGATCTTCTCCCCACAAGACTCTTTACTCCAGATAAGCAACAATTTTTCACATGACTCTTCTCCCCCTTTGACATCAATGGAAAGATAAGCATTATCTTCCCACATACAAGCTCTGAACCACATATCTGCACATTTGACAACTCCCCTTGAGTAGCAACCACGAAAAACATCAATCCAGATAAGAGAATATCCATGAAGCACACGGATTGATGTAAGTAAATGCATCTTTAGTTCAAATCAAGAGGGGTAATCATCCCTAGCATCCCTCTAAGATACTCAAAAGTATCCTTTGGAAATGACTTATTGAAAATGTCTACAATATGTTCTTTGGTAGGCACATACTCCAGTATGACTTCTTTCTCACTCACTTTTTCTCTTAAGAAGTGAAACTTGATTGATATATGCTTGGTCTTAGAGTGTAGCACCAGATTATTTGATATGTTAATTGCACTTGACTTGTCATAGTATATGGCAATAGGTTCATCATATACTACTCTGATATCTTTTAGAATTTGTTTCATCCACATCACTTGAGTACAGTTATTTGTAACAACAATATACTATGTCTTAGTAGTAGATAGAGAAATGGAATTCTACTTTTTGCTCAACCAAGACACTAGCTTCTTCCCTAGGAAGAAGGCACCACCACTAGTACTCTTCTTTCCATCTACATCTCCTACCCAATCCGCATTAGTATATGCACTCAAAGTAATATCATCATCCTTAGGATACCAAAGCCCAAAATCAACTATTCCTTTTAGATACCTGAAGATTCTCTTAACAACAGTCACATGAGACTCTTTTGGATCAGCGTAAAATATAGCAACCATACATACAACATTCATAATGTTTGGTCTGGTTTGAGTTAAATAGAACAATCCACCAGTCATTTACATGTATCTTGTTTGATTTGCCTTAGGAGAATCATCATTCTATGTCAACTTACATCCAGTTACCATGGGAGTACCAACATGTTTTGAGTCATCCATTCCAAACTTCTTCAGTAGTTCTCTCACATATTTGGACTGAGATATGAAGATCCCCTTATCTAATTGAGTAACTTGCAATCCCAGAAATAACTTCATCTCTCCAATCATACTCATGTCAAATTCACTCTTCATTTCATCAACAAACCTCATACATATATTTTCATCTCCTCCAAAAATAAAGTCATCAACAAAGACCTCAATAATTAACTCTTTTTCATGATCCAATTTGAAATATAAGTTGTTGTCAGTAGTACCTTTATTGAATCCAAGCTTCAGTAAGTATTTGTCCAATCTAGCATACCAAGCTCTGGGGGCTTGCTTGAGTCCATACAAAGCTTTCTTCAATCGATAAACCATGTCTTCTTTGTCATTCAATTGAAATCCATTAGGTTGTTCAATATATACTTCTTCTAACTCACCATTCAGAAAAGCTGACTTCACATCCATTTGATAGACTTTATAATTTTTATATGTAACATAAGCAAGAAATAACCTTACAGCTTCAATTGTGGCAATAGGGGCAAAGGTTTCTTCAAAATAAATACCTTCCATTTGTGAATACCCTTTACATACTAGTCTTTCTTTATTCTAGACCACTTCACCTTGTTCATTCAGCTTATTTCGAAAGACCCATTTAGTAACAATCGCATTCTTATCTTTAGGTCTAGGAACAAGTATCCATGTATCATTCTTTTCAATCTGCATCAATTCTTCCTTCATAGCTTCCATCCAGTGTTCATCATTGCAAGCTTCATTGACATATTTAGGCTCAATCTTGGAAATGAGGCAATACTCTTTTGCAATATTTCTTCTAGTTTGCACACCTTTATTCTTGTCTCCTATAATTTGATTTTCATAATTATTTATCTTTACATACCTCAAAGTTTTAAGATTCTCTCAAACTTCTAATTCTTCTATTCTTTCTTCTACACTTGCACTTGAATGATTTGGACACTATTTGCACATCTGCACTTTCTCTAGCATACATTCACTCTTATGCACACACTAACTTCGCTCAAAAAATCACTCTTATTTTAAATGTGGATCAAACACCATCGGCTAATATCATGATGTGACCCAAAACAATATCCTTGAGTGCACCAAACATTCAAAATTAAATCTTCAAGGATCCCCAACACGCCACAACCATCATGTCATCCAAGAACATGAAAACCCAAACATTTTGAGAAAAATATTTGACCATAAGCACACCGATCAACGTGGATGTACAACAAGGATAGAGCACGATCTAGAAACATCCATGAGCACCAAGAAACAACAAAGAAACATCCAACTAGAATTACTAGAATTATACCAACTTTAATCAAGAACACTATTAGAGACCACAAAAACATTATCAGAAGATAGATCTTCATAACTCAAAAAAATCTTCACGCAGACCTCTGAAACTTCTGGTGGATGGACTAGATACACTTAGTAATAAACCCTTTAGTCCATAATAGTTGATCTTCAACGTACAGAACAAATCACCTTCATGACCTTCATAGTTCTACTGGGAACCTAGAACTCTTTCTTTAACAATTTTCTCAATATCCTCGACATATACAGCCTTCAATACAATAATGGTAATAGTGTTGACATCAATTACAACCACATATCAGCGACACAACCACAACATCCAACAATGGGATCAATATTGTGTTGGACATTTCTCCAAAGTCCTCTAGTTTTGAATTCCTTTCTCAAGGTTGTCCTTCTTTAATGCCATCAGGTAGAATTTTTCTTTCCCTAGGTAATTCTATGGAAGGATGTTATGTTAACTTTTTTGAGATTGTAACTAAATTTCATTGAATTATATCACACTCAGTGTTGAAATATTTTGATCTATATTGTACATTGGTTGTTGTGGGTGTAGGAGATGAAGATTAGCTCCATACCCAAGACCACCTACAAAAACAATGGAAACCTTCCACAAGAGAGTATGCAAGAAATTAGCTTGTTTGATATTAAAATATATCAAATATGATGATGAGGTATCTTACAAAAGTGTATGATGACCTTGATTATATAGACAAGGTGTGATGAACTACCTAATGTAAAACATTAAATGACGCGTCATTATTAAATGACCTAGGACACTTGAATTAAACAAAAGTTAAAAAGATAAGATTGAATAAGATCTTATCTAGACAACTAATACTTCTAGAAATATTCCTAATACTTAAGTAGACTTAACATGTAAATAGGACCCACTAATTAAATAATTAGGTAAAATACCTATTTACACCAATAACCCCCCTTAAGTGCAACTTAGGGAGAAGATTATTATGCAAATAATGCAAAGATGAAGACATGGGTCCTAGATACAATGCCATTTTAGGTACCCATGTACAAATGCAATCTATCACAAGTGGAGAAAATGAGAAAAACCACTTGGAAAAAACCACCTCTCCAAAAGAGAGAAAAGATACAAACAAGAATGATGAAATGAAGACTCAATGATACCCCCAATGGGCATCCATCATGAATATACAATCAATGATCCCTCCCATAAGAGGGAAATAGAGAGACTATGTATCCCCCCCAAAATTTATAATCTCTTGCAAAAATGGTGAGTTCCTAAAGACAAGATATGATCCAATGTCGACAAACAACTTGTCTCCCTTTTTGAAGAAACAAAACCAAGTACAAATGCAAGAATGCTTTCCATTCTAGATAGGAATTGAAAGGAAGAAACATAAATTTGTATGATGGTGTCTCTAAAATCTTCTCATGTGTCTCCTTTTTCACTAAAGATGATGATGCCACAATCAAATCAAGTACATGCCCAATCAATGAAGAAGGTGACAACTAGGACTATGAGGAAACTAAAGTTGAATAATCTACAAAGACAAAGATGGTTTGACAATAGTAGTGTAATGATTGTCATCAAAGAGGAGAGGTAACCCCTCAAATGTGTCATCCAAATTTGAAATGTGAGATTCCACAAACAAATATGCAATATCTAATATATAGGAATCCCAATCAAGAATACAATAAGATACATATTGGAATGAATCACTGGAAGTTCTTAATGAATCACCAACAAAAAATGAAAAATCTTATCGAATAGGAATGATGGGAGCCCCAATCAATGACTTTGCACAAGGAATCAATAAATATGAAGGTAACACAGTTTAATTTGAAGGAAAAGAAGGAGCATCTGAAGAAACCTCATCATCCTCATTTAAAGATTCAAATTACTCCAAATAATCAAACTCCCAAATAGTATCTTAATCATAGGGCGTCCTTTATGAAAATGAAGAGGCACAAGACAATATGAAATGAGATCATCTGGGAATGGTTGAGTATCATGATCTCCATATATCTCCCAAATTTTAGTCCAAAGAGCATGAGGACATTCAAAATGAATAATTGCATTCAAAATGTCATAATCAACATGCATTGCAATAACTCCTAAGACATGATCCTTTTTAAAATTCTAAGCAAATTTATTACTATCAGTACTAGGAGGGGAAACAAGACCATACAAATGTGGCAACATATGAAGCCAATAAAGATGTTTTATGATGTCATCCCTCCATTTTTTATACTTTCTCCTTTTCAATATGATCAAAGAAGGATGGAATGAAAACCCAATAATGAACTTATGAGAAATATCCATAATTACAAAGACATTAACCTTAAAAAACAATTATAAATGCCCAAACATGATGTATGCTACAAATGAAGTCTTCCCAAAAATACTAAACCTCTTCGAGAGTTAGGATGTCCAAGTATTCAACCAAAATGCCAAATGTGTAAAATAATGAATAAAATGTACTTGGGGCTTAATTTGGAAAAAGTGCATGTGCACAATGATATAGCTCCTCGGTACCTTTTTTATGTTGCAAAAATCACAAAAAATAGAGATTCAGGCTAAATGTTATGAGCTTGGAGGTCTAAAATGGGAAAATTCACTTCAGTCTACAATAAAATGCACTTGTAACAAAATCTGGAAAAATGACATGCACCACTACAAAATACGTGAAACCATTTTTTCATCAATATCTCATTTGAAAATTTTTGATATCCTAGTGAAAATTTATGCTCTAAGGAAAAAAAAATCCAAAATTTGGGCACTAAGGGAAAAATATAAGCCCCTTGGTGACTGGCAGCATGTCGCCCCACGTGACCATGGGCGTAGTCGAAAAAAAAAGGACAACCACCCAAGGTAGTTGTGTCAGGTGATGGTGGGGAGCAGTGGAAGGTGCTCTCACACCACCTACTAGGGTCTAAGCACTTGATGCAAACGATATGACCACCTCAGGAGACCAAGAGCCATTGAAATTAAACTGCCAAAAATTCAAATAAATAAAGTATTAATTGAAATCATTGATAGTATAACCTATACCTATTGTTAATGAGCACCTATATAAAATATTACATAGAAATAGCATTTTGACTATGAAATATTCCATAGAGATTCCCTACGACCTCACAATGCCTACACAAATTATATAGACTATCCATTACTATACTATACAAATACCAAATTGAGCGACAATTTTCCACAAAAAAACCTCTGAGGGTTCGAGGAATTTTTTTTCAATTTTAACGATTTGATAGGTGATATTAAGGTTTTTGGGCCTTTCAGAAGCAATGGAAAGGTTTGTTTTGGTCCAAAGTTCTTTGAAAAATCAAATAGTTCCAAAATCTAGTAGCCACCACCCAAATTCAAACCTGTGTAGATCAAGAGAAATATGTTGGATTTTGATGAAACAAAAGCCAATCTTGACTTTCTCGTATGCCCTAGACTTACTATTGAGATCAAATTACTTCTAGCATGTACCAAAATTAACTTGCAATAGAAACCCCCAAAATTGGTGTTTTTTCAAGCTATTTTTATTCCCCAGATCACCATATGGTGCAAGAGAAGAGCATACTCAACCTTACTAAAATCTATTGGAAATAAGTGTTTTCATTGATGTCAACTCAAGATTGATTGTCATTGATGCCAAATGTGTATGCTAAAGTTTGTATATACTCCAAAGGTAGTGGAAGTGTAGAGATATCTATTGATATAGTCAAAAATGCAGTATATGGAAGAATGATGATCAGTCTAGTGTCTAAGTGTGATGTGGAGGTAGGTACACATGTTGTGATGTGTCTACAATATGGTTATAATGATATCATTCCTATTTGGTTTACCACACATGGAGATATGTTGCAGAATTTTTTCCAAGACATTCACAGTGTATACTCTAAGATAGAGTCATGGTATTTTGGTCAACATCCCTTCGTAGAGAAAGATTCAGTCTTGCAGTTCAAAAGGTAAAATGGTCAAGATGTGAAGGTGTTATATTTAGGAATTCAAGCCATTACATCTTTTGCAGTGAAAGTTATAAGTGACAGTGTTCTGGTATGTGCTCTGGTAGAGTAAAGTGTTGATGAAGGCCTATTAGAATGCTCTTTGTTCCTATGGTGAGATAGTTGTGGTTGCATAGACTTGGGAATATGCTTAGAAAGGTGTATGGGTTCATCCTTGCAAGTCTCAAATTTTGTAGTGTACAAAAATCCAACATCTTATGTTTTGAAGTGTTACGGTTTGTTTGGAATGCTATGTTTTCATTAGTTCAATATGTTTCTCTTCTTGACCAGTTACTTCAGGAGAAGGTTATAGAGATAGTTTTCATAGTCTACATTGTTCTCATCTTGATCCACATAAATTTTATGGTCTCTCTTTGATGGTGCAAATTTGAATAGTTGGCAGTGTTGGTGATGTTCTCATTGTTTGGGCCAATCGGATTGTTTCCTTCATCTATGGTTGGTATTGATTAGTTAATCTTGTTTTGGAGGATGTGTTGATATGGTTTTCTATCTTGATATGTCATGTGTTGATATGTAACCCATTTTCTATTTATGCTATGTATTTTTAGAGCCAACCTGTGTGATATCATACGTTTCTTCTAAAGGTCATCTTGGAGCCGATGTAATCAAGGTTTTGAGTTATTGAGGAGCATATTTATAGAAGATCAAAATAATTTGTGATGGCATCAGTCTATGGTGAATTATAATTGTGCATAGTGTTGAATATGAAGTGTGTGAATTTTGTATGATGGAATAATTGTGCAAAAAAGGGACTGCAACATCAACATATGTTGGAATGCTTCTCTCATAAGAAATTCAAGTTCATATTTCTCATTATAATTTTCATGTATCCTATTTTGAGATAGCGAGTCTCAATAGGTCCTTTTATCTTTCCCTAAGGTTGTGAGCCTTAGTGTGCATGTCCTGAGGTAGTGAGGCTTAAGCAACATTATAATTTTTATAAGCAGTGAGCTTCATATAAATTGTGAGTTAACTTTCACCATGGTTTTTCCATCATTGGGTTTTCCACTTAAAAACATTGGTGTCCTTGTGTTGTGAATGTTTTCATTTCTACTCTTCTTTCAGTAAATGTGATATGATGTTCAATCTACAAATGGGAATTATTAAGTTCTAATATATGTTGATTCAGCCCCCTCACAACATTACAATGTGTTCAAAAATTGGTATCAAAGTTTAGTGCCTTTGAGAAGCTTAACAACTGAGGTAGATCTCACACTTGAACACATGGGGTCTATAGCAAAGATCAATGATTTGTTTATTCCAAAACCAAGTCTAGGGGTAATAGAACCTTAAGGTTGGGACATCAATCTAGAAGATTGTGAAGTAGATTTTGAAGGAGAACTCCAATATACTCTTGAAGATCTAGATGAAGCAAGAACAGTAAATATCAAATATGAGTGCATGCTAGAAAAATCAAAAGAGACAATTGTCAAATTGAGGACAAAAGCTAAATAATCAAAACAAGAAATTAGAAAACTAAAAGCTCAAATAGGAGGAAATGGATGTGAGATTAAAGTCAAATAAGCTAAAGATATGGTCTATAAATTAAAATTTAAAGTTGAAGAAGGCAAGAGGATTGAAGATTGCTCAAATACCAAGCTCAATGATAAGATTGTTGAATGTTAAAAGCTTGAGGAAGATATTTTCACTCTAAGAAAATAACTTGAAAAAGAAAAATAAAAAATTGACAAAGGTCTAAAACTGAGAGGAGGCTCTGAAATTATTGATGAGTTGATTAACTCTCAAAAGCCATCAAAAGAGAAATTTGGCCTTATCTTTGAAAAGGGGAAAACTCCTATAATCAGTGCTTCTACAAACTTGTGTGATAACTTAAAAGTAGAAGGAAAGTTTGATACAAAGGAGAAGAATGTTGACATTGAAGATTCTAAGAAGAATGCCTCGAGAAATACAGAGACAAATCAAGGTAATAAGAAATAAGGTGGATTCACTTATATTCAGAACAAGAGGAATAATTTTAGGAATCCTACTCCTAAATAAACTACTCCTACCTAGTTCAATGGTCATTGTTATGCTTGTAATAAGATTGGTCATAAGGTTGTTGAATGTAGAAGAAAGATGAGTCAGAACTCATTTAATTTCCCAAGGTACAATGCTATGATTTCTCAATCATTTCATGGTTTGTTCTATTCTTGCAATAAATTTGGTCACAAGGATAATGAATGCAGAAGTAAAGTAATGAGGAATAGTAATGCTATGACTTCTCAATCCTTCTATGGTTACTGCTACATGAAATGTAGAAAATGTGGGATGGATGTTATCATATGGTTTAGGACATAGAGCACACCCACACTTTCAATTTCATTCAAGGGTAACCCTAAAGATCTCAATGCAAAAGAGAAAGAAATCTTGTAATAGGGTTTTCCTAGGGGCTGAAAGTAGATTAATAAGGGGTTCACCACCAATTTTTGACTTGGAAAGGACAATGACATGCAAGATGAAATGAAAATCCCTAATATGATGCAAACTTGAACTAAATGACTTAAGAGTGAATATAAAATAGAATAAAAAGTTGTGGAATGAAATGTGTGTACCTAGGAATCTAAAGATGGCTTGAAGGAGCTTTGAAATGCTAGAAATTCTTACTTTTTGACCTAGTGGGACTCATTTACCATTCTAGGTGAATCAGTCCCAGTTCTAGATTTTTGCACAAGAGCAGGTTTCAAAAAAAAAGGTATCTTAATCTACAATAATTTTTGAAAAACACCTACAATGGAACTCATTTTCCACTTGTGGTAAATGAGTCTAGTTTGGATTTTCTAGAACTTCAAAGTTTTGATTTGCACCTCTCAGTTTGCTCAATCTACTTCTCCAATTTTTTGGATCTAAAACTCTGATTTCAGGGGTTGTAGATGACCTTTTAATGAGGGTTATGACCTTACAAATGGGGAGACAACTCCAAAAATATTGTAACCTAATATTCGATGATCTTCCAAGTCCTCAAAGCACCTAGAGCTAAAATCACACAAGGAGAGAGAGAGAGAGAGAGAGAGAGAGAGAGAGAGAGAGAGAGTGTTGATTGTTAGGGAATAGGGGTTTGCCTTGGTCAAACCCCTTGTAGGTAATTAAACCAAATGATCAGACAATGAATCGAAGGCATGAAACATGAAACAAAGAGTATGAAACATGGGAAATAATACCTTGGATGACACCTTGAAAATTATGTCTTGTAAGTCTACAAATCAACATGAAATAGCCATGAAGGAAGTAGATCTTGATCTTGAAAATAGGTGTAGAACAATGCTCGATCTTGGATCTTCAATGCTACATCACAATAGTAGCTCAATAACATGCTTGATGCTTGATATGCTTGACATGATGATAGATATTGAATTGCTACAACAATTGATGAAGAATTATGCCCGTGAATGCCTTAAAAATTATCTTGAATGCTCTCTTGATGCTCTTGTGAAGTCTTCACTAGTAGAATTTGGCAAATAAATGACTAGGTGACTAAAGCTTTTAGTCACAACAACTAAAAATGACTAAATTCTATTGTTTTTTTGTAACTCAGCTATAAATGAGTAAATAAGTGACTAATTTGGTCATTGACTAAAAATTATTTAGTCACACAAATAAAAATGACTAAATAGTTAGTCATTTATTTAGTCATGATCCATTTGAATAAATCATTTAAGGAATCAAGAATATAGCCTACCAAAATACTCTAAAACTTTAATTAACATACCCTAAAACTTTTGTCGAAATCTTATTTTCAAGCGTAGCCCACCATAATGGAGTTTTCATTTTAATAAACATACTCTAAAACCCTCGTCGAAAAATTATTTTCAGGTGTAGTCCACTAAAATGGAGAAGTGTTTTAGTAAATAATGACAGAGAACCGTAAGGAGATGTGCATGACAAGAGGCATAGGATTCATTGCTGCTTATTTCATTACTGCTCTGCTCAACAAAGGTTACATTGTTCCCACCACTGTTTGTAATCTAGGTATTTAATTGGAATATATTTACATAATCTCAAATTCCTTTAGATGCTTTTGAAGTATCAATGTATCCTCTATAGGGTTTAGAATGATTTTGTTTAATTTAAAAAAATAAATCAAATGCTTTTTAAGTATCAATGTATCCTATATAGGGTTTAGAATGATTTATTTTAATTTAAAAAAATAAATAAATGATGTATTTTCCTATAATTAGATAATGTGGAGATCTCCTAAATCTTCCCCAGCACACTATCCTCTTTGGCACTATATTCATTACTCCAATTGTTAGGGTTTTGCATGTGACATCTTTAATATCTTCATGACTATGGCTTTTAAATAGATCTTAGTCTTTGCTTTAATCCTTATCATGGTAACCCTTGAGTTCCATAATCCACCTTCAATCTCTTCTAAGAATGTTGTCTTAAGCTAGACTGCATAGTATGCATATAAAGCAATTCCTTCATACCTGCCATTGTTCCAAACCACCACTCACTGCCTTGCTTAAAATGTTGCCTCCATAAGCACAATAGCATGTTTTAAAATCATGGTTGCTAGTGATTTACCATTAAGGTCACTACTTTCATCAAGATACAATGAGATTTTTGTCTTCAAACTCAAGGCATTATGCAAGATAACATTGTGAATTGTTTGTTGTGTACGATTTGATTTTTTTGCACATTTACTGCTTTGCTAACTTCCTTTTAGACTTGATATTGTACCCTCAGCTGCAATCTCAAAAAACCCACTCATTGTCACTTGAAGATTCCTTTCATGACCATCCTTCTATAAAATGAAACTATGCCCTATAGACTACCTACTTACTTATTGCAAGGGGCTCATTGTTTCATGGTATTGTGGGTCTTAAGATCCTTCAACCTTATTGTCACTACTTCACAGTCCACAAGGTATTATTCACTATTCTCCCATCGTTGATGAGTCTCAAAACATGGCTCAAACATGCAATCCACTACCTCCATCACACAATGGCTAAGAAGAAACATTGAACCTATGATTACCATTATTGCTTCATTTAGACAGTCATTCCCTGATTGCATTTTCCTTGTCTAACACTACCAAAAGCATTTGAAAAACCCTTAAGGTCAGCAAGGGGGTAAGGAAACTCAGTATTAAAATCTCCACTTTACTATGCAAGGTTTGAGCTTTATTATCTTGTCACTACTCAACCTCTTTTTTACTATCACACCTCAAGTGACTATCATTCTTCTTACCATAGATTGCATTTACAAATGTCACTGAACTACATAGTGTGCTTGTTATTGTCTACAATCTTTAGATTGCAATATTTTGTTATTGGCTACAATTTCTCAATCTTTCTGGTATTGCAACCTCACTAGTCCACTAGATTTATTGTTTATGTTTCTATGGAGGCCTAGGGTTTTTACCCTAGTCATGCTCTTACCAGTGCTTCTATTAGTATTAAAAAACAACCTTAAATCTTGGGTCAGAAAATTAGTTGTCTTGACAGGGTTGTGGTATGATCTTGGATTGTATCCTAGAGTGTATGGGAAGCTTGTGATTGCTTCCAAAAACTCAAAGCTATCCTTAACACCTAGTAAAGTTATGGCTAAAAACATGATCTACAAGCTAAGGAAGTTCTTCATGGACGAAATTGGGAATAAAATTTAGAATGGAAAAGAGAGTGGAAAAGTAGAATTTGATGAAACTCTTACAAAGTTCAGGTTAATGACTGATGCTTTTGTTCATTGTTGTGATGGGAAAGATTCTAAATAGTCATCCTGGAATAAAGTATTTTACTATGATTTTGAGAGCATCTTTTATACAACAAGTTGTCTTAGATCAAATAAATGAAGCAAACAATTGTGAAAGAGCCAAAAAAATTGAATTTGAAACAATGGTATATGAACAAGTATTTATCCTATCTATTATGCTTTAACAATTAACTACAATCTAGAACATATCCATATCAACATAAAATAGCAAGTGCAATTCACTTCAAACTCTGTTGTGGTAATTGCTTTGTAAGGAAGTTTGCACTCCATGAACATTCTTTGTGCACATCAATACATTGGTTATTATCTCTATCTCTTTTGTGATCAAAAGAACAGTGAAGTTCATTGCATAGCTCATGACCATTTTTCAATGCTATGATCCAGTGCTCTTTAACTTCTTACTCATTGTGTTCTCAATCACCATGTGCATATGACATAGAGGATAGATCTTTGTCACCATTTGAGAATAACTTCCATTATTTTTGGACTATTTGTTATGAGTCAATCACTATTTGACAATGTTCTTCCTTTCTCAATCCTATAGGACAGAGGACAATTCACTGTTTGCAACTCTCTAACAATGGTAAATAGATACAGTAAAGATATTTAAAATTTTAGAAGTGGATTTTTTTTAATTGCTAAAGTTTGTTTATGAATTTTATAACTTAAAATTATTTAAGCTATTTGAATAGCTAAACTTCATATTATAAATATTTAAAGTACAGTAGAATCAAGTACTTAAAATGATTACAAAGAAGTTGAATGAAAATTAGTAAATTACTACTAATTTAGTTTTTCCTTTTGCGTGTTTACATGGTTATTTATTCTAGCATTTGTTAGGCCTATTTTGGATTCTATGGAAACAGCAAAGGAAATTCCACATCCAGGTCTAAATGAGGTGATGATCCATCCTTCTATGATGAAGTTTGCAGGATACACCCAAGAATAGATCTAAAAATATCATATTTTTAAACCTTCAAATCTTTGAGATCGTTGCAGATTTGATTTGATTTTCGTACAGTTGGGCGGATCTAAAAAAAAGTTGCTTGAAAATGATGTAAATGAAAATGTTATTTGTTCATAATAATCTAAGGGTCTTATTTTTCACTTGCTCAATTTTTTTTGTCTACCTTAAGATAACTATTCAAATTATCATCTTGTTAATCATAATATTTCATTGTATATTTGTATTTTGTTAGATTGTATTGGATAGTTAATGGTTAAGTTTTTTTTTTTTTTTTTAAATCAACATAATATACTTTCCATGTACTTCTTTTCATTACTTGTAAATCTAAATTTTTGTTACTTTTTGTGATCATCAAAAATAGAGATGGTTTTAGTCTTTGTGAAATATTTTCATGCATGTTTGAGATCTCTACAAGGTGATGAAAAAGGCCCTAGGGTTTGGTAGGGTTTTAGTATCCTTACTGTTTTGATGGTAATGTTGTCACTAAGTTCTCTCCTTGCCCAAATATAGTCACTTGAGAAACTGCCATGATGCTCTTGACTGTAAATTACTTTGTTCTCCCTACCTTCTCACTACAGGTCTGATTCTTCAACTCTACCAACTGCACTTCCATCTCAGTGTATTTTCATGCTCTTGCATATATTCTCTTATGAATTTATTCTTATGACTCTGAAAGTTATCACTAGGTCTATTATGACTATTAGGTCTTTGAGGGTATATGATTTTCTACTACGAACTCTTAGATTGTCATACTTTTGATGGCGATTCTCCAAGGATGTTTGCTCACTGACTTAACTCTTTGTATATTCTCCATTATGCATTAAAAATTCATAGTTTCTAGTTAACTATTTATTGGTGGAACCATTTCCATGTTTCTTGGGATTGTCATCCCTATAGGATAGTTTCCTTATAGATTTGAATGTAATTTAAAAGGTTCCCATAAATATTGACAAGTTTCATAAGATTGTTGTGTCAAGGTAGTAGATGGTTGTGACAAGTTTCATAATATTGCCATACCGCAAGAGCTAAGAAGGCACGGTGTGGTGTAGCAGTAACATCCCACATTACCACAAAGGCTGACCAATAAATGTGTGGTATGGCAGTAACTCAAAATACTTATCTTGCATCCTCGCAAGAGCCAAGAAGGCACGATGTGGTTTATCGGTAACATCTCGCATTACTGCGAAGGCTAAGCAATAATGGTGCCATGTAGTGGTAACATCATGCATCACTGCAAGGATCATGTCAAAATGGTGCGGTATCACGGTTAAAATATAAAAAGAAATATCACATTTCTTTCAGGCATTTTTTTGAAACAGTTTTCTTGCCTTGTGTATATTGCTTCCACATTTTCATGTATGTCTAACAGGGCACTTGTAACTACAACATATGACAAAAAAAATCCCTGTTGTTATGCTTTGATGGATGTCCCTTCATTATTACTAGATATTTGATGTAGTGCACATTATTATAGTGTAAGCCTATTTTTTAGATTATTTCCTTTAGTATCACCAATATTCTCCACAAGAACATTGTCCCTATTTAAAATGATGGAAATGGTTCACATCTCTTAGAACAATTTCTCTTGCAACAATCTTGGAGATAAATTTAGATGTAGTGTGAAAATCATAACATACTCAAAGGTTCTTAACAACTCTAATAGTTGTACTAGGGGCCATGTTTAACAAACCAAATGCAATTGCTAACTTTTCACTATGGTGGCAGATAAATGATTCTTTTTTCATCTATTCCACAACCTCGAGTAAAAGTCTTGAATCTAGAAATACCCTGCTGCCTTCATTTGCCAAGCCAATTTCTCCAATTTTGCATAGATCTCCCATGTTTGTGGATGTTATTTGTCTCCTACAAAAAAAGCATGTACCCATTTATGCCCTTCAATCCAACTACATGCAGGTATCTTTTTAATTCCTCTATCTTTCATCAATCTCCTTACTATTTGAACCTCACCACACTTGCCCACTTCTACACAATTTTTTTAGAGAAGAACATAAGTTGCAACATTTTTAGGATCCAACTAAAAAAGCAGTGTTGTTAGAATACTCAGCCTATATTCATATATGATCCATAGGAACCAAAGGTTTAACTAGCATCTCAGTAACAATGTTTGGGGTGTCCTCAAGATAGCCAACATGGGCACTAAGGTCAACCATGCACACCTAATGATCAACTATATATGTAATGTAATAAGGGTTACTGATGTGTGAAGTATGTGCAGCCCTCATCCACTAAACCTGCATGACTACATGCATCTAGAACACAAGAAAAACTTATAATGTTGGTGTTCCAGAGTGCTTCATTAATTCAAATATTTTGAGAGCTTCCTTGCAAAATCCATTTTTTGCACATTTTGCAATCATATCATTTCATTCCATGAGATGACATCTCTTTGAGGCATTATGTCAAACAATTCATTTTGTACTACATTTTGGTGTCAAATCTTTGGTAATTATGGTTAGTTTCATTACATTCAAATTCTGAATTCTAGGAAATTATATACAGTAAATAGATTGATGGTTGTTTGGATAGTGAAATTAGCTCTCTTAGAAAATAATTAAAATATCTAGAAGGATTATTTTAATTAAAAAGGATTTTGTGGTTATTTTTGTAACAATGATTTTACAGTGTAGCTAGCTTGCTATTTTCATTCAAGATACAAGTCATCAAAGTCAAGCACATACCAAGAAGATGGTACTCTACTTCAAACCCTCAACCTCACTTAGTTTAGTCTCTTACATGGGGATATTAAGGAAGTTGGTAAAAAATTCATATATATCATTTTTTGTTTGTGAAGGAGAATCTTGTGAGATTCAATATGGCAGTGGATCAATATCTGGTTTCTTAAGTAAAGATGATGCCACAGTTGGGAAACTTGTTGTGAAATATCAGGTTAGTAATTTTTAGATGTTAAGGCTTCCCAGTTAGATATCAAAGATTGTTTCTCATCAACTTAATTTATAATTTATGTATAAATGGATTCTTCCATGGTGTAGATCTTTACTCAGACAACACATGAACTAGGGTTGACATTTTTGTTGTCTAATTAAGTCTGATGGCATTCTTGGGATTGGTTTCCAAGAAATTTCTATTGATAATGTTGTTCCAGTCTGGTTAGTGTTGATAGCCTTCATTCTATAATATTAACTTCATTCTATAATCTAGCATATCACCTTTCTTAAAATTTGAACAAGGTTTTCAAATCAAGGGTTCAATATGCATATTTCAAGCCTATGTTGAACACTCTGTGTAAGGCATTTGTTGACAAGGCTACAATTTTTTAATTGATTTATGTTTCTGATGTGTTTGGACTTTCTTTTGTAAACTTGCAATATACAATGCACTTTTATTCTTTCTGAATTGAGACTAATATTAATTTTGTTGGTTGTATTGAGGCACAACTTCATTCATGGCGGAAAAGGAAGCACCCTGTTGCTCATATTAGATGGCACATTGCATATAAAGGAGGAAATATTCTAGTTGGATTATTGTTGACTGCATTGAAGGAGAGAGCTTCATATATGGGACACGATCAACACTCTCCTTGGGTTCTACATGTTACAACTTGCTCCAGGAAGATTTCCCACATTGTAGAAGTTTTAAGAGATGAAAGGGGCATGTGCTTGCATTAAAGGGATTTAAGCATGTGTTTCCATCATTGCAAAAGTCTTTTGGAGAAGTTTCTTTCTTGTAGTCATTTCTTCGCAATATTGTAACTCAGATTTTTAGTCTTGTGACTGAAAATAACAATTGTAATATTCTATTTGTAAGCTATAACTAGAACACCTTTATTTTATTAATAAATTTCACCAATTCTACCTTCTCAATGGTTGTCTTATTGTGTACAATTGATGATTGATGTGTATTTTTATGTTTTATGCTTAAATCCTCAAATATTGGTCATTTAAAATGACTAAATATACTACTAATTAACATCAATTAATATTTAAATTGACTAAATATACTACCAATTGAAAAAAATTAGTGAACAGTGAATAAATATGACTAGATATATGACCAGTAAAATTAGTGAATAAAAATGACTAAATATACTACCAAATTACAACAATCATGACAAAATCAACAACTAATAAGTGACCAGATTACAACAATCAATGCCTAAATCAACAACTAAATGAGTGACCAGTTAAATATATTACTGAATAAAAAATGACTAAATAAGTGACCAGATTACAACAATCAATGACTAAATATATTAGTGGAAAAAAGTGACTAAATAAGTGACCAGATCACAATAATGAATGACTAAATCGATGAATAAATATACTACCAAATCGATCAATCAAAACAACCAATAAATGACTAAAAATGGTTTAGTCATCAATCTATTCGCGTTATATATGATTAGCAATAAACTACTAGTGGTCACATGACCAACTGTAGTTATTTATATGCAATTTTTAGTAATTTTTTAGTAGTTTATTGCTATTTATGTACTAGTGTCTTGGAATGCTTAACCCTTGAGTGTTTGACTTGATAACATGAGTGTTTATGTTGCTTAGGTGAAATAAGGATTTGAAAGCTTGTTTATATAGGCAATCCACTCAAATGACCATTTACTAGATCCCTAAGGCTGACATAGAAGAAATTTGAACTTAAAATCAAATTTTCTCACTTAAAACCTCAAAAATAGGCAAATGGGTCCTGCAAGGGCTATTTTTCTTGCTAAAGTGTCGGGGAATGTACAAATTAAGTTTATATGTTGATATTGTCAGGTTTCTGATTGAAGTATGCCTTGTGATGCATAATATGGGTTCATAGGGGCCTAGTAATGATGATATAAAGGTCTTAAATGCAATAGGGCCCAAAATCCAATGTGAAAGTGTAAATAGATATGAGATTTACAACATTAAATTAAGGAAAAATTGGTTCTATTTATCTTAGAAGGGCCCTAAGTCCCATGTGAATGTGCAAAACACATTACAACACTAGATTAGGTCCACCTTAGTTTACAAGCCTCCCAAATTTAATGTGAAGGTGTAAATAAATACACTTTACAACATTAAATTAAGGTAGAGTTAAGTTTATTTAGCTTAAATGGGTCCTAGACCTAATGTGGATGGGTAAAACACATCAAGACACTAGATCAAGGTGACATTAAGTCCAATTTATCACTAATTATTCCCAAATTAAGTGTGAAAATGTACACAACCACATTTTTCGACACTACACTACACATGCAACAAGTTTGGTCATAGGTTTGTTGATTATAGATCTAATGTGAGAAGAAGTAACCATGCTCCACAAACTAGTATCGTTTGCTACAATTACAATAAACTAGCACACGTTGCAAGATTTTGCAAGGGAAATCATGTAATACCTTCTGCACCTCAAAAGAAGATCGACTCTAATCAACAAAAGAAGGTGATGAATAAGGTATGGCAAAAGAAGGAAGAAATTGAAGCAAAGAATAAATCTATATCTCAGCTTGGTGCAGATGGGTCCTCCCGTAACTAAAGAGATAGAGCATTATGCCAATGGGAGTTTTCATTTGGAAACCCTTTAGCCTCCTGAAAAGAATAGATTGTTGAATATTTTAGAATAGAAGATGAGTTGAATCAATTCCTTTGGTTTCCATAATTGATAAGAAAGAATGAATATTTTGGTGATAATTCTGGAGCGAGAGAATAATTTACGGAGGTGTGTTGAGCTTTATTCTATCATTGTGATGACACAGAGAATTCTGGCAGAAGGTTCATCTAACTAATTATGAATTTATTTATGGTGGAATTTTAGGGATTTTGAAAATCCTCTTATGTGATTTTTGAATCATTTAATCTCATTTAAATGATATCAAGTTTGTGCAAGAGATAAGGATTGAAGAAGGTTCTCAGTGAGTTGTGTGAGCACTAACCCTAACAACAGTATTCATAGACATTTCTTTAGTTTTCCTATAAAACCATAGTTTTCAAATATTTCTATCATGGCTACACCAATTTTCATTGATATTGTTGAGAAACCAAGGCCAAAGTACAAGAAACATCCATACATATCTACTATGACCAAAAAATATGGAGCATTCTCTCATGTTTCAATCAATGTGATTCATTTTGAAGGTGTCCACATCTATATTCACTCTCAGTTGAGTTAGTATGATCATCTAAAGATGGAAGATTTTAAGTACAATCATCTCTTGGGTGATGATTTTCAGCTCAAACTAGAATATATGGATGTGGAAGCAAAGGGTTTAGATGTGTAAAAGGGTTTCCCTAATTTTTTCTTCAAAGATGAATGGGTCAGAATTGCTTTGAGTTGGATTCATGAAGAAATATTTTATCTTGATCAACCCCATCTAATCATGAAGGAAGCCTTTAGGGTTGTGATTGGATTATGCTCCTCTAGACCTATGTTGACACTAAAGGCCATGAAGATTGAATAAGTTATGAAGCTTATGCGAGCTAAATTCAATAAAAGAACTCTAACCGTGGATGATATTTTTGACCTATGGGTCTGGTATGCCATGATGGGTATTGCTTATAATATTTACTACACTAACATGGAAGGGTCTAATACTACCACAACCATCTACACTTCTCATCAGATGGTGAAGGAAGTAAAGGATTTCAATCTTTATGAGCTCCTATGATAACAATTATTTGAAAATTTACAAAGAACCAAGGATTCACACTACAATTTCTAATATGGCACTTTGATTATCTGTATTATGTTCTATTTCTTGAGGGAAATGCCTAGATTGAAGAATATGGTTTGGAGAAAGAATATTCCTATTGCACATTAGATTAGGAATCATATGTGTAGCTTTCTAGATACTAAATAGTGTGACACAATTATGGGGTTTCTTCAAAATATTTCAAAATGAAATGCATAAGAGAGATAGGATACCCTAACATGTTGTGGAAAGATATAAGAATGAAATTATTTTTATGGTAGATAAAGACAATTGCTATATGGAGGCATTTGAGCCAAGAACCTCGTGGATAACAAAGTTTCCCTATGAGGTCTTTGGATCTGACTAGGTTGCATATATTGACATATTGCTCAGTAAACCTAAGGATCCCACTTTTGAGAGGTTTGGGACATATGACAAAATAACCAACAAGAAAATCAAGAATAAGGTAGAAGAAAAGGTGGAGAAGAGTGTGGGTAAGATGATGTCTAAGTTGAAAAAGGTGTTTGGATCTCTTGACGGTCCTATAGAAGCATCTAAAGCCACTACTACTACACCAACTCCTAGAAGGACAAGTATATATGCCTTTATCATTGTCATAGCTTCCAAACCTGCCCAAACACCTCCCAGTAGAAGAAGAGCTGCTATTGAAGTACCGACACAAACCAAGACTATAGAAAGGAAGAAGCCAAGAACTAAATAGATGGAAAAGGGGGGGAAGATTAATCGTATGGATTTCGATGATGATGAGGAAGATGATGAAGAAGAAATGAAATATTATGTATTGAGGAGAGGAAAGAAGAGAACAAGACAAGGATAATGAGAAGAAGAAGAAAAGGAAGAAGTAAAGAAAACAAATAAGGCTCCTCTAGGAACACCTAAACACGTGCCTCTACAACTTGAGTCTACTATTAATGCAATTGTACAACATGATGTACTGAAACAAGTTGTTCCTCTTTATGATGAGACGTCCCGTATTGATAAAACCACAATTTAAAAGACAATAGCTATGTATATGAACAACTTTAATATGGCTCTAAATGTAATCATTGATCAACTTCTGGAAAGTCTAGTAGATGTACTAAGCAACAAAAGGAATGAAGTTGTTGTAGAAGAAGCTAAAATGAGGAAACAAACTTTAGAGAAAGTTGGTCTATCTATTTATCATGAAGAAAGGGTTAAAATATCTCAAAATTAGAAATGTGTTTAGAATCAATAAAGAATAAACACTATAATGGTTAAAGCTAAAGAAGAGATAGAAAGGATGGAGAAAGAAACATAAGAAAAGATAGCCAAAATTCTTGAAGAATTGAAGAAGGCTGAGGTGATTAATATGGATTCACAGGTATCTTTGGAAATACATGATACTGATGTCAAAATAAGTGCACAAGTGCATCTAGATGAACAAAAATTTGAAACTATACCTACACTGAAAAATACAGATGAACAAAATCTATCTAGTCAAGGACCATCTAGACTTCAAGATGTCTCTAGTATGGAGATGGAAAGAGAAGAAGAAGAGGAAAAGGAGAAAAATGATATGCAGAATGAGGAGATTGCTTCTAGTCGAGGAGATCAAGTTGAAGTGAATGTCTCTTCTCCAGGGAACACTAATTCTGATAAGGAACATGATATTCCCGCTCCGGAGACTTTAGGAAGTGATGAAAAAAGAAAGGATAATCCTAAGAATGTTCAAGATGCAAAAGAAAAGATAGTTGAGAAGCAAGATGCTTCTATGGATATTGGTCAGGGATCATCTTCATATTCTTTCAAGGATCTACTAGGGATGCAAATGTAGTTTCAACTTGTGGTCACACCCCAACTTTTGCAAATCCATATCCATGAAGGGAAAGTTGACTTTTCAAACATTTCTCCCCTTCACAAGTTACAGCTTGGAGATATTCTACATGCTTTCGCAAGGAAGGAGATTCTAAAAGAATACATGAAGAAGATTGGATTGATTAATGATGATGTGAAGATCATCCAAGAAGGTTTACCTAATGTGAACATAGATTCTTCCTTGCCTTAGGAACAAAAATTGAAGTTGTTGATGGATTATTTAAGGATCATTCTTTACAAATTGAGAAAAAGGTAGAGCAAGAGACTTTGAGGAAGGTAACTAATAAGAGAATGGTTGAAGTATCTAATCGATGTGCTAGTGCACATAATAAATTACAAGAAAAATTGAAAATGTTCAAGAATTATGTTGATGAAGTTATTGCACTTTATCAATTTTTTTGAAATATCCCAACTCCACCAAGAACATCAAAGCTCAGATTGACTCCATTGAATCATGATAGGTTACTCAATTGGTTGAGTCATATAATTTATCAAAGGATAAGGATGGATCAATAAGAGCTCAAATATAAAATATCCACTTGCAGTTGACATTGCTTCAGGACCAAAAAGAGTAAATCAAGAAACAATTTGGTTAGTTGAGGGAAGAAATTAGTTTGAAACTTGCTTCATTATCTGGGTTGTTAGCTGAAGTAGAAGAGGTTGAATAGAAAATGAAAGATCTAGAAAGTGTAGATGAGGTTGAGGACTTATGTATGTAGTTTGAATGTCAGAATCACATTCTCACCTCAGAAAAATAAAATTGGGTTGCAACTCTAACACAACTTAAGATAATTTACAAGAATATTCTACCTTCCAACAAAGCTGCAAAGGTGTAAATAAAATATTTTTTTCTTTGTAAAATTTTGTAGAGAAGTGCAGTATCTTTTAGAGTTTTTTTATTGAAAATAATTTGTACATAGCATCAATTTTGGGCATCTCCATCTCAGGGGGAGTATTGTTTATAAAAGTCATACAGTAAGGGGGATTTTATACAATTTTGGGCTGATAAAAGTAGAATATATTATGCCCTTTTCCCTTGATGTAAAAGGGAGAGATAAACCTTGTAGATATATGTGTGTTGCCATAAATGACAAAGGGGGAGATTATTGGCAATAAGTGTTGTCATTGATGCCAAATGTGTATGTTGAAGTTTGTATATACTCCAGAGATACTGGATGTAGAGAGATATTTGTTGATATAGTTAGCAATGCAGTATATGGAAGAATGATGATCAACCTAGTGTATAAGTGTGATATGGAGGTAGGTACACATGTTTTGATGTGTCTACAATATGGTTACAATGATATTATACCTATTTGGTATACCCCACATAGAGATATGTTGCAAAAAATTTGCTAAGACATTCAGTGTATACTCTAAGACATAGTCATGGTATTTTGGTCCACATCCCTCCATAGAGCAAGATTTAGCCTTGTGGTTCAAAAGTTAATATGGTCAAGATGTGAAGGTGTTATAGAATTCAATCCATTACACCTTTTGCAGTGAAAGTTATAAGTGGCAGTGTTTTAGTTTATGCTCTAGTAAAGTGTTGATGAAGGCCTCTTGGAATGCTCCACATTCCTTTAGTGAGATAGTTGAGGTTGTGTGGACTTGTGAATATGTTCAGGAAGGTGTATGGGTTCATCCTTACAAGTATCAGATGTTGTAGTTTACATCAATGCAACATCCTATATTTTGAAGTGTTACAGTCTATCTGAAAGGTTATGTTTTCATCAATTCAATATGTTTCTCTTCTTATGCCATCATTTCATGATCAATTACTTCAATATAAGTTTGAAGAGTTATTTTTCATAGTCTAAATTATTCTCATATTGATCCACATAAATTTTTTGGTCTCTCCCAGTGGTGCAAATTTGAACAGTTGGCAGTGTTGGTGGTGTTATTATTTGGGCTCACAGGATTGTTTCCTTCATTTGTTGTTGGTCTTGATTAATTAATCTTGTTTTGGAGGATGTGTTGAGATGGTATTTGGTCTTTATATGATGTGTATTGATGTGCAACCAATTTCTCTTCATATTGTGTATGTTTGGAGCCGACCTATGTGATATCATACATTTCTTCTAAAGGTCATCTTGGAACCGACCTAATCAAGGTTTTAAGTTGTTGTGGAGTATATTTGTAGAATATAAAAATCATTTATGATGGAATCAGCATATGGTGAATTGGAATTGTGTAGAGTGTTGAATATGAAGTGTTCTAAGTATGTATGATGAAATAATTATGCAAAAAAAGGGGCTACAAGATCAACATATGTTTTATACTTCTCTCCTAAGCATTTCAAGTTCATGTTTCTCATTATAATGTGCATGTATCCTACTTTGAAATAGTGAGTCTTAGTAGGTCCTTGTATCTTTCCCTAAATTTATGCACCTTAGTCTGCAAGTCTTGAGGCAATGGGCCTTAAACAACATTATAATTTTTGTAAGCAGTGAGCTTCATATATTGTGAGTTAACTCTCAACATGGTTTTTCTTTCATTTGGTTTTCCATGTGAAAATATTGGTGTCCTTTTGTTGTGCATGTTTTCATTTTTTATCTTCTTTGAGTTAATGTGATGTAATGTTTAATCTACAAATGGGAATGATTACGTTTTAATAAATTCCAATTCACTCCCCCCTCAACAGTATAGTGTGTTCAACAAAATCTACCAAGATCTCTCATATGGGAATATATACCCTCAAATATGAGAAGGAATTTTTATGGACATGGCTTTGATACCATGTAGGAGCTAAATATTAGCTCGATACCCAAGACCACCTGCAAAACCAATGGAAACCTCCCACAAGAGAGCATGCAAGAAATGATCTTGCTTGATATTAAGATCTATCAAATATGATGATGAGTTATCTTACAAAAGTGTAAAATGACCTTGCTTATTTAGATAAGGTGTGATGAACTACCTAATGCAAAACATTAAATGATGTGTGTCAGTATTAAATGACCTAGGAAACTAGAATTAAATAAAAGTTAAAAAAGATAAGATTAGATGAGATATTATCTAGACAACTAAGACTTCTAGAAATATGCCTAGGACCTAAGTGGACTTAACATGTAAATAAGACCCACTAATTAATTAGTTAGGTAAAATACCTATTTACCCCAACAATGGGTAATTTTTCTTGGGATTGGACACAAGATGGGTGGGTAATTGTGACTATTTTGTGTTCACTAGGTTTTTGGGATGATGGTTGAGATGATCCAAGAAGCAATGGTCTCTAATTATATTGGTGTGTCCATGGTTTCTAGTATTAGTTTGAATTATGTCATTGAGAATTAGTCCATGATGGGTTCATCCACTCAAGTTGAGGCCATAGTGACCTCCATTAAGGTGGAATTTGAAAAAATGAACCTTTCCAAGGTCCAGACCTTTGGATTGGTCCCTATTTCAGGGGAATTCTAGGTCTGAACTATTCATAATATTGGTTGAAACCAAAATATGGTTGTTTCTACTTAACAAAGTTTAGTTATTCCTCAACTTGTATCTTTTCAATAGATTCTTAATTTTAGGTAATAAAATATATTCATTTGTGGGATGACTCTTTTTTAAAAATTTCACATATCTCAATTCGATTCAAGGGGCATTCTCTAACTGGATGCTTCTCTTTGCATTATGGGAAATAAATAGCTAATAGTTTAGTAATTATTTTTATTGGATTGTATCCCATTCAAAGTGGTTTTCAAATGAAGTAAGGTATCAGTTTTGAGGTTTCCTAACTCTTCCATTACTTTAGTGACATTATTGTTGTTATTTTTTCCCTTTTTGATTTTTTTTTTATTAGATTGAGTACAAGAGTAATTTCTATGGAATTTTATGATCTCTCCAAAGTCCAATTTTTTATATCGCCTCCCCCATGAGGTTCCAGGATTCTCTAGCATCTTCATCTATCCATCTCAAAAAAATATTATTAAGTCCTATATCTAGACTATTACCACACCTTTTATGAACAAACAAAAAGTAATCTGTATATTCTTACACGTTTTCATCTTCTAGTTGTTTCATTCTGAAAATGTTTTTTCCCTATCACAAAATCTACTATACTCTTGATATTTATCAATAAAGATAGTTTCCATTTCTTCCCATGTGTATATGGAATTAGTATTCAATCCTATAAACCAATGTAAGGTTGATTCCTTCAAGGTGAAGGAAAAAAGTTCCAATTTTTATTATTAGTCCCATAGTTATAGGTTTGATAGAGGACTTTGAATTCAAATAGAAATTGATCTGGATCTTCTAACATCTTTCCTCTAAATGTTTTGATTATATGGGAAAAACAGGTTTTCAATGGACCTGAAACCATTTACAACAGGTTTTGAATGGACCTGAAACCATTAACAAGTAGGTTTTGATAGAGACCCGAAACCCACTTAGAGAAGGATAAGTTGCACAATGATACAACATATACAACCAACAACAAAGCACTAAATAAACCACATGACTACCCAAATCTGCACAAATCAAAAAATGTTTTAACTGGAACCTTAAACCCAACATAACCAAGATACAACAAGGTTTTGGATAGGAACTTAAACCAAAATATCAAAAGAGCTACCTGATAGAGAAGGAAACCATCAACTTGAAATAGCCAAACTGCAACAAAGAACTTATCAGCAACACCCATCGAATCCAAACTCCCCACCTCAAAAGGAGAGTTAAAGATCAGAATAAAACACCGAAGATCCCCAACTTTCTCATAGCACCAATCAACCCACAACACCAACCCAACCTCCACCTCAAAATAAAGGGGCTCACCTCTATAGGAGAGGATGAAATGAGGACCTTTTCCAAAAAACATAGAGCTTCCCACTTGATCCACAACACACCTCTCCACCTCAATAGAAGAGAGCTCCACCTCTGAAGGAGCAGTCTCCACCTCTATAGAAGACCAAAAATATAAAAACTAAAGGAAAACAACTACACCCATAGAAAGGAACAACATAACATCCTTTTGTATAAGAGTGAATAGGAGCACCAAAGAAAGAAAAGAGCACTCCTCAACCAACAACCTTGAGAGAAGATATAATCGAGCCATAAACCTATTCATATGAAGGATCACAGTCATCTAAAAAAACACACTCCCAACCTATAAAATGACCTTTAGAGCCCAAAAGGAGGAAACCACAAAACTCAAAAAACAAGACAAGTTGTCATAAAAAAAACCACCTGAAAAGAAAAAACAAGAAACCAAGGAAGTCATAGCAACCACAAACCCCTTCAACACACCAAAAAATATTTCCATCAAAGAATAAATGAGGAGGGTAGAGATCCATTCCACCAAGAACACCACAAACTCATAGCACCAAGAGAAACACTCCCCATGGGAGTCAAAAAAAGAAACACCTCTGCAAAGAAGCAGAGCCTAGAGAAGAATAGCCTCAAGGCTAAGAAAAACAAAAAGCACCAAAGAAGATCCATAGGGACTCCAAGTAGAGAGAGAAGACATAAGGAAAGATAATGAAGAACAACCTCTAACCCAACATGTCATTTAGAGTCTAAAACATGCCAAAAGTTGTCCATAGACAACCCCACCAAAGGCAAACCAAAACCCACATCCCACAACAAAGAAGGGGTCCCCCAAGAGCACAGCCCCAAAGAAATAGTAGAAGAGAGTACCAACACAGAGGCACAGACACCCACAAAAAGCAAGAAAGAGCCCAGAAACCCTGCAAGCAGAAAAATAAGAGAGAAGGCAAGACCAATAAACTCAACCTCCAACCCTACATGCCAATCAGGGTATGAAAACTACCTGGAACTCTCCACAAACAAACCAACTGCAGACACCCCAAGCACCACACCCAACGCCAAAGCAAGAGCCTCAAAAAATGCATACACAAGAAAAGCACCCTCAACCACCCACAAGATATAAATAAGAAATGGAAAATGCTTCCACAATAGTACAAATGAAAGAAATCTCTAGCTACCAAGAGCACAGACCTTAGAGGGAAGAATAAAATCCCATAGACCCATGAAGCCAGCCAAGGAAAAGACATCCACAACAAAATATCTCATTGACATGCCTAGAATACAAAGCCAATGGTCTGAAAAGGAAAGAAGGATCCCAAACAGACCACAAAATCCATCTACCTCGTCATCATCTTCGAGACCAGACTCATCGCCTTCTGAAGTTTTGAAAATGACTCTCCCACCTAGTCCAATCCACTTATTCATCGCTCCTCCTTTCCTCTAAATTTCTGTAACATTGAGAGGGATATATTTTTCATAAGGAGCTCATTTCTTTAAGGACTCAAAGATATTACATATGAGAAATTCATATCGATAGGTCCATCCTCACCTACAATATCTTATGTCGTAATGATACAAGATCAAGGAGTTGTGTGAGATTCTTATCATGATAAATGGTTCGATGATTATCTTGGGATGGTTATGAGAGGTGAATGCAATTATTTAATTGTGTTGACTAGGAGTTTATTTATTAAAAAACTAAAGAGTCTTTATGCCTGCTCATAAATTATAAGCATCCCAATATATTGGTCAAAAAACCCTACCGACACCTTAACTTGCAAGAGTTGTAATTAACTTCCTTGGGTCACCCAATGTGAGTGGTATGAATTCTTACCACTATACTATGATGACATGGTATAATTATAGTGGGGGGATGATGAGTCATAATTATTGTCTTTTATTTTCATATGGATACTATTGTATCTCTCTATTTTTATGCACTTCGTACATTTAATACACTATTAAATACTTGTAACTACTTTAAGAATTCATAGATAATGTGTTTTTATGCTTATTCTTTCAATGGTTGAATAAGCTTGACTTTTTTTATGATTTATTACTTATGTGCATATATATTTATGTTTTTTTGACAAAAGCAGTTGCAGGATCCAAATATTGAAAATTCCAAATCTCTTCAAAGATGATCATGAAGGAAAGGTGACTAGCTCTAAAGTGGTTCATGGAGCTCTACTACCCACTTCGAAGAAAGTCACCTTTCCTTTTAGCTAAAACTCTAGAATTGTGTCACTTTTGGCCAACTTATCAACACAAGTGAATTTAAGCATTTCCATCTAAAAATTAATTTTGGCCAAACATATAATCTAGCTAGATTCATTCTAGCTAAGTTAGATATGCGTCACAACTTTTTTAATCGGAGGTTTCCACTAAATGCATATTTTATACCACTTTGGGGCCAATTTACCAAAAAAATAAAATAATTCAAAGAACTTGATGTTTCAATGACTTCCTACTCTTATAAATAACATTTAAAAATATATATATAAATACCCTTTTGTAGATCTGTAAGTGTTGTTTTCAATATATATATAATTTAATTATTTTTTGTTTTTTATTTTATTTTTACTAAAAGTAGGTCATTAACACCAAAATATAAGCTTGATTATATTATCAAGAAAAAATACTAATTTTTTTTTAATTTTTTTGAAAAAATGCACTAGAGAAAAGATTTTATGTCAAGATGATGTATTTTTTCTATTTTGGATAAATAGTTAAGACAAAAGATGATATCCATGGAAACAACTATGTTTTTAATATTGTAGACACCTAAAATATGACCTTAGCCAACCACACCTAATTTTAGCCTATCTTAGTCATTAATTATATAAATATCTAATATTTATTTAATTATTCTCATGCATTCTCATCCTTATCTTAATTCCTTAATTAAATAAATATTTATCATTTATTTGATTAATCCCTTCACATGATCCCATTGATTAAATAAATAATTTAATTAATTAATAAATTAACGTTTATCCACTATCCTTGTCCCCTTCATCCTGTTCACATGGATCGTAATCTATTTTTTTTCCTTATGTGACAAGTGTCCCCTTCACATGTCTAACTCCTTGCCTAGATTCATAGAACTTAGACACTTACCTAAAAGTCAAAGTATCTCTTAAGCATATCCATTCATCTCATTTCTCTTAATCCTAGCCATTGCCATAAGGATTTTTGTCATTATCCCTACCCTAAACCTAATCCTATCTATCATTTGACATTTGTCATATGAATGCATCTTTGATCCAAGCCCTAATCCTTCTTCAATATTAACCATCCATCACCAATCATTCTTAGCCATTGATTTTGCCTCTTCAAGACTCTATATCTAGAGGCTCCCATCCTTCATTTTTACCTACTTATCTATTGATCCATCATAACTACATGCTATCATTTTGATCACTCATCTATCAAATCATATCAAGGATATATTAGAGTATTGATAAATCCACATATCAACATCAAGAGAAAATAAAATGGAATAAGGTTGCCCTCCATTTCTGCTCATCAAGGAGAGAAGCAAAGATTCTAAGTGAAGGTATTGGGTTTTTATATTTCTTTAATATTCCTTTGTTTTCCTTCAATCTTTTCCAACCTCTTCAAATGCATGCAAATTTCAATATTTATTTAAAATGTATTTATCAAAATAGGGAAAAATAAATCCATGTACTAAAGTTTCAAGTTGTAAATGCACAAAAAAAATATAAAGAAAAAAATTACTATATAAAGAGTGGCATCCCATTTA